>JAUJYZ010000314.1:0-150377 GCA_033675265.1 Actinostola sp. cb2023
GGTGTGCGTCAGCCCAAATCCATGTGGGCCAGCCTGCGGCGGGGGTGCGTCAGCCCAAATCCATGTGGGCCAGCCTGCGACAGGGATGCGTCAGCCCAAATCCATGTGGGCCAGCCTGCGGCGGGGGTGCGTCAGCCCAAATACCATGTGGGCCAGCCTGCGGCGGGGGTGCGGTCAGCCCAAATCCATGTGGGCCAGCCTGCGGCGGGGGTGCGTCAGCCCAAATCCATGTGGGCCAGCCTGCGGCGGGGGTGCGTCAGCCCCAAATCCATGTGGGCCAGCCTGCGGCGGGGGTGCGTCAGCCCAAATCCATGTGGGCCAGCCTGCGGCGGGGGTGCGTCAGCCCAAATCCATGTGGGCCAGCCTGCGGCGGGGGTGCGTCAGCCCAAATCCATGTGGGCCAGCCTGCGGCGGGTGCGTCAGCCAAATCCATGTGGGCCAGCCTGCGGCGGGGGTGCGTCAGCCCAAATCCATGTGGGCCAGCCTGCGCGGGGGTGCGTCAGCCCAAATCCATGTGGGCCAGCCTGCGCGGGGGTGCGTCAGCCCAAATCCATGTGGGCCAGCCTGCGGCGGGGGTGCGTCAGCCCAAATCCATGTGGGCCAGCCTGCAGCCCAAATCCATGTGGCCAGCCTGCGGCGGGGGTGCGTCAGCCCAAATCCATGTGGGCCAGCCTGCGGCGGGGGTGCGTCAGCCCAAATCCATGTGGGCCAGCCTGCGGCGGGGGTGCGTCAGCCCAAATCCATGTGGGCCAGCCTGCGGCGGGGGTGCGTCAGCCCAAATCCATGTGGGCCAGCCTGCGACGGGGGTGCGTCAGCCCAAAAATCCATGTGGGCCAGCCTGCTGCGCGGGGGTGCGTCAGCCCAAATCCATGTGGGCCAGCCTGCGGCGGGGGTGCGTCAGCCCAAATCCATGTGGGCCAGCCTGCGACGGGGGTGCGTCAGCCCAAATCCATGTGGGCCAGCCTGCGGCGGGGGTGCGTCAGCCCAAATCCATGTGGGCCAGCCTGCGGCGGGGGTGCGTCAGCCCAAATCCATGTGGGCCAGCCTGCGACGGGTGCGTCAGCCCAAATCCATGTGGGCCAGCCTGCGGCGGGGGTGCGTCAGCCCAAATCCATGTGGGCCAGCCTGCGGCGGGGGTGCGTCAGCCCAAATCCATGTGGGCCAGCCTGCGGCGGGGGTGCGTCAGCCCAAATCCATGTGGGCCAGCCTGCGGCGGGGGTGCGTCAGCCCAAATCCATGTGGGCCAGCCTGCGACGGGGGTGCGTCAGCCCAAATCCATGTGGGCCAGCCTGCGGCGGGGGTGCGTCAGCCCAAATCCATGTGGGCCAGCCTGCGGCGGGGGTGCGTCAGCCCAAATCCATGTGGCCAGCCTGCGGCGGGGGTGCGTCAGCCCAAATCCATGTGGGCCAGCCTGCGACGGGGGTGCGTCAGCCCAAATCCATGTGGGCCAGCCTGCGGCGGGGGTGCGTCAGCCCAAATCCATGTGGGCCAGCCTGCGGCGGGGGTGCGTCAGCCCAAATCCATGTGGGCCAGCTGCGCGACGGGGGTGCGTCAGCCCAAATCCATGTGGGCCAGCCTGCGGCGGGGGTGCGTCAGCCCAAATCCATGTGGGCCAGCCTGCGGCGGGGGTGCGTCAGCCCAAATCCATGTGGGCCAGCCTGCGACGGGGGTGCGTCAGCCCAATCCATGTGGGCCAGCCTGCGCGGGGGTGCGTCAGCCCAAATCCATGTGGGCCAGCCTGCGGCGGGGGTGCGTCAGCCCAAATCCATGTGGGCCAGCCTGCGGCGGGGGTGCGTCAGCCCAAATCCATGTGGGCCAGCCTGCGACGGGGTGCGTCAGCCCAAATCCATGTGGGCCAGCCTGCGGCGGGGGTGCGTCAGCCCAAATCCATGTGGGCCAGCCTGCGGCGGGGGTGCGTCAGCCCAAATCCATGTGGGCCAGCCCTGCTGCGCGGGGGTGCGTCAGCCCAAATCCATGTGGGCCAGCCTGCGGCGGGGGTGCGTCAGCCCAAATCCATGTGGGCCAGCCTGCGGCGGGGGTGCGTCAGCCCAAATCCATGTGGGCCAGCCAGCCTGCGACGGGGGTGCGTCAGCCCAAATCCATGTGGGCCAGCCTGCGGCGGGGGTGCGTCAGCCCAAATCCATGTGGGCCAGCCTGCGGCGGGGGTGCGTCAGCCCAAATCCATGTGGGCCAGCCTGCGACGGGGGTGCGTCAGCCCAAATCCATGTGGGCCAGCCTGCGGCGGGGGTGCGTCAGCCCAAATCCATGTGGGCCAGCCTGCGGCGGGGGTGCGTCAGCCCAAATCCATGTGGGCCAGCCTGCGGCGGGGGTGCGTCAGCCCAAATCCATGTGGGCCAGCCTGCGGCGGGGGTGCGTCAGCCCAAATCCATGTGGGCCAGCCTGCGGCGGGGGTGCGTCAGCCCAAATCCATGTGGGCCAGCCTGCGGCGGGGGTGCGTCAGCCCAAATCCATGTGGGCCAGCCTGCGGCGGGGGTGCGTCAGCCCAAATCCATGTGGGCCAGCCTGCGGCGGGGGTGCGTCAGCCCAAATCCATGTGGGCCAGCCTGCGACGGGGGTGTGCGTCAGCCCAAATCCATGTGGGCCAGCCAGCCTGCGGCGGGGGTGCGTCAGCCCAAATCCATGTGGGCCAGCCTGCGGCGGGGGTGCGTCAGCCCAAATCCATGTGGGCCAGCCTGCGACGGGGGTGCGTCAGCCCAAATCCATGTGGGCCAGCCTGCGCGGGGGTGCGTCAGCCCCAAATCCATGTGGGCCAGCCTGCGACGGGGGTGCGTCAGCCCAAATCCATGTGGGCCAGCCTGCGGCGGGGGTGCGTCAGCCCAAATCCATGTGGGCCAGCCTGCGGCGGGGGTGCGTCAGCCCAAATCCATGTGGGCCAGCCTGCGGCGGGGGTGCGTCAGCCCAAATCCATGTGGGCCAGCCTGCGGCGGGGGTGCGTCAGCC
Organism: Actinostola sp. cb2023; assembly: GCA_033675265.1. Lineage (NCBI taxonomy): Eukaryota > Metazoa > Cnidaria > Anthozoa > Actiniaria > Actinostolidae > Actinostola > Actinostola sp. cb2023. The sequence goes on from JAUJYZ010000314.1 coordinate 2,962, forward strand.
CAAATCCATGTGGGCCAGCCTGCGGCGGGGGTGCGTCAGCCCAAATCCATGTGGGCCAGCCTGCGGCGGGGGTGCGTCAGCCCAAATCCATGTGGGCCAGCCTGCGGCGGGGTGCGTCAGCCCAAATCCATGTGGGCCAGCCTGCGCGGGGTGCGTCAGCCCAAATCCATGTGGGCCAGCCTGCGGCGGGGGTGCGTCAGCCCAAATCCATGTGGGCCAGCCTGCGGCGGGGGTGCGTCAGCCCAAATCCATGTGGGCCAGCCTGCGACGGGGGTGCGTCAGCCCAAATCCATGTGGGCCAGCCTGCGGCGGGGGTGCGTCAGCCCAAATCCATGTGGGCCAGCCTGCGGCGACGGGGGTGCGTCAGCCCAAATCCATGTGGGCCAGCCTGCGGCGGGGGTGCGTCAGCCCAAATCCATGTGGGCCAGCCTGCGGCGGGGGTGCGTCAGCCCAAATCCATGTGGGCCAGCCTGCGACGGGGGTGCGTCAGCCCAAATCCATGTGGGCCAGCCTGCGGCGGGGGTGCGTCAGCCCAAATCCATGTGGGCCAGCCTGCGGCGGGGGTGCGTCAGCCCAAATCCATGTGGGGCCAGCCTGCGGGGGGTGCGTCAGCCCAAATCCATGTGGGCCAGCCTGCGGCGGGGGTGCGTCAGCCCAAATCCATGTGGGCCAGCCTGCGCGGGGGTGCGTCAGCCCAAATCCATGTGGGCCAGCCTGCGGCGGGGGGTGCGTCAGCCCAAATCCATGTGGGCCAGCCTGCGACGGGGGTGCGTCAGCCCAAATCCATGTGGGCCAGCCTGCGGCGGGGGTGCGTCAGCCCAAATCCATGTGGGCCAGCCTGCGACGGGGGTGCGTCAGCCCAAATCCATGTGGGCCAGCCTGCGACGGGGTGCGTCAGCCCAAATCCATGTGGGCCAGCCTGCGGCGGGGGTGCGTCAGCCCAAATCCATGTGGGCCAGCCTGCGACGGGGGTGCGTCAGCCCAAATCCATGTGGGCCAGCCTGCGGCGGGGGTGCGTCAGCCCAAATCCATGTGGGCCAGCCTGCGCGGGGGTGCGTCAGCCCAAAATCCATGTGGGCCAGCCTGCGACGGGGGTGCGTCAGCCCAAATCCATGTGGGCCAGCCTGCGGCGGGGGTGCGTCAGCCCAAATCCATGTGGGCCAGCCTGCGGCGGGGGTGCGTCAGCCCAAATCCATGTGGGCCAGCCTGCGGCGGGGGTGCGTCAGCCCAAATCCATGTGGGGCCAGCCTGCGGCGGGGGTGCGTCAGCCCAAATCCATGTGGGCCAGCCTGCGGCGGGGGTGCGTCAGCCCAAATCCATGTGGGCCAGCCTGCGGCGGGGGTGCGTCAGCCCAAATCCATGTGGGCCAGCCCTGCGGCGGGGGTGCGTCAGCCCAAATCCATGTGGGCCAGCCTGCGGCGGGGGTGCGTCAGCCCAAATCCATGTGGGCCAGCCTGCGGCGGGGGTGCGTCAGCCCAAATCCATGTGGGCCAGCCTGCGGCGGGGGTGCGTCAGCCCAAATCCATGTGGGCCAGCCTGCGGCGGGGGTGCGTCAGCCCAAATCCATGTGGGCCAGCCTGCGGCGGGGGTGCGTCAGCCCAAATCCATGTGGGCCAGCCTGCGACGGGGTGCGTCAGCCCAAATCCATGTGGGCCAGCCTGCGCGGGGGTGCGTCAGCCCAAATCCATGTGGGCCAGCCCTGCGCGGGGGTGCGTCAGCCCAAATCCATGTGGGCCAGCCTGCGGCGGGGGTGCGTCAGCCCAAATCCATGTGGGCCAGCCTGCGGCGGGGGTGCGTCAGCCCAAATCCATGTGGGCCAGCCTGCGGCGGGGGTGCGTCAGCCCAAATCCATGTGGGCCAGCCTGCGGCGGGGGTGCGTCAGCCCAAATCCATGTGGGCCAGCCTGTGCGTCAGCCCAAATCCATGTGGTCAGCCCCAAATGCGGCGGGTGGGTCAGCCCAAATCCATGTGGGCCAGGGGGTGCGGGGGTGCGTCAGCCCAAATCCATGTGGGCCAGCCTGCGGCGGGGGTGCGTCAGCCCAAATCCATGTGGGCCAGCCTGCGGCGGGGGTGCGTCAGCCCAAATCCATGTGGGCCAGCCTGCGGCGGGGGTGCGTCAGCCCAAATCCATGTGGGCCAGCCTGCGGCGGGGGGGTGCGTCAGCCAATCCATGTGGGCCAGCCTGCGACGGGGGTGCGTCAGCCCAAATCCATGTGGGCCAGCCTGCGACGGGGGTGCGTCAGCCCAAATCCATGTGGGCCAGCCTGCGGCGGGGGTGCGTCAGCCCAAATCCATGTGGGCCAGCCTGCGGCGGGGGTGCGTCAGCCCAAATCCATGTGGGCCAGCCTGCGACGGGGTGCGTCAGCCCAAATCCATGTGGGCCAGCCTGCGGCGGGGGTGCGTCAGCCCAAATCCATGTGGGCCAGCCTGCGGGGGGGGGTGCGTCAGCCCAAATCCATGTGGGCCAGCCTGCGGCGGGGGTGCGTCAGCCCAAATCCATGTGGGCCAGCCTGCGGCGGGGGTGCGTCAGCCCAAATCCATGTGGGCCAGCCTGCGGCGGGGGTGCGTCAGCCCAAATCCATGTGGGCCAGCCTGCGGCGGGGGTGCGTCAGCCCAAATCCATGTGGGCCAGCCTGCGGCGGGGGTGCGTCAGCCCAAATCCATGTGGGCCAGCCTGCGCGGGGGTGCGTCAGCCCAAATCCATGTGGGCCAGCCTGCGGCGGGGGTGCGTCAGCCCAAATCCATGTGGGCCAGCCTGCGGCGGGGGTGCGTCAGCCCAAATCCATGTGGGCCAGCCTGCGGCGGGGGTGCGTCAGCCCAAATCCATGTGGGCCAGCCTGCGGCGGGGGTGCGTCAGCCCAAATCCATGTGGGCCAGCCTGCGGCGGGGGTGCGTCAGCCCAAATCCATGTGGGCCAGCCTGCGGCGGGGGTGCGTCAGCCCAAATCCATGTGGGCCAGCCTGCGGCAGGGGGGGTGCGTCAGCCCAAATCCATGTGGGCCAGCCTGCGGCGGGGGTGCGTCAGCCCAAAATCCATGTGGGCCAGCCTGCGACGGGGGTGCGTCAGCCCAAATCCATGTGGGCCAGCCTGCGGCGGGGGTGCGTCAGCCCAAATCCATGTGGGCCAGCCTGCGGCGGGGGTGCGTCAGCCCAAATCCATGTGGGCCAGCCTGCGGCGGGGGTGCGTCAGCCCAAATCCATGTGGGCCAGCCTGCGGCGGGGGTGCGTCAGCCCAAATCCATGTGGGCCAGCCTGCGGCGGGGGTGCGTCAGCCCAAATCCATGTGGGCCAGCCTGCGGCGGGGGTGCGTCAGCCCAAATCCATGTGGGCCAGCCTGCGGCGGGGGTGCGTCAGCCAAAAATCCATGTGGGCCAGCCTGCGGCGGGGGTGCGTCAGCCCAAATCCATGTGGGCCAGCCTGCGACGGGGGTGCGTCAGCCCAAATCCATGTGGGCCAGCCTGCGGCGGGGGTGCGTCAGCCCAAATCCATGTGGGCCAGCCTGCGGCGGGGGTGCGTCAGCCCAAATCCATGTGGGCCAGCCTGCGGCGGGGGTGCGTCAGCCCAAATCCATGTGGGCCCAGCTGCGACGGGGGTGCGTCAGCCCAAATCCATGTGGGCCAGCCTGCGGCGGGGGTGCGTCAGCCCAAATCCATGTGGGCCAGCCTGCGGCGGGGGTGCGTCAGCCCAAATCCATGTGGGCCAGCCTGCGACGGGGGTGCGTCAGCCCAAATCCATGTGGGCCAGCCTGCGGCGGGGGTGCGTCAGCCCAAATCCATGTGGGCCAGCCTGCGGCGGGGGTGCGTCAGCCCAAATCCATGTGGGGGCCAGCCTGCGCGGGGGTGCGTCAGCCCAAATCCATGTGGGCCAGCCTGCGGCGGGGGTGCGTCAGCCCAAATCCATGTGGGCCAGCCTGCGGCGGGGGTGCGTCAGCCCAAATCCATGTGGGCCAGCCTGCGGCGGGGGTGCGTCAGCCCAAATCCATGTGGGCCAGCCTGCGGCGGGGGTGCGTCAGCCCAAATCCATGTGGGCCAGCCTGCGGCGGGGGTGTGCGTCAGCCCAAATCCATGTGGGCCAGCCTGCGGCGGGGGTGCGTCAGCCCAAATCCATGTGGGCCAGCCTGCGGCGGGGGTGCGTCAGCCCAAATCCATGTGGGCCAGCCTGCGGCGGGGGTGCGTCAGCCCAAATCCATGTGGGCCAGCCTGCGGCGGGGGTGCGTCAGCCCAAATCCATGTGGGCCAGCCTGCGGCGGGGGTGCGTCAGCCCAAATCCATGTGGGCCAGCCTGCGACGGGGGTGCGTCAGCCCAAATCCATGTGGGCCAGCCTGCGACGGGGGTGCGTCAGCCCAAATCCATGTGGGCCAGCCTGCGGCGGGGGTGCGTCAGCCCAAATCCATGTGGGGGCGGGGGTGCGTCAGCCCCATGTGCCTGCGGGGGGTGCGTCAGCCCAAATCCATGTGGGCCAGCCTGCGGCGGGGGTGCGTCAGCCCAAATCCATGTGGCCAGCCTGCGGCGGGGGTGCGTCAGCCCAAATCCATGTGGGCCAGCCTGCGGCGGGGGTGCGTCAGCCCAAATCCATGTGGGCCAGCCTGCGACGGGGGTGCGTCAGCCCAAATCCATGTGGGCCAGCCTGCGGCGGGGGTGCGTCAGCCCAAATCCATGTGGGCCAGCCTGCGACGGGGGTGCGTCAGCCCAAATCCATGTGGGCCAGCCTGCGGCGGGGGTGCGTCAGCCCAAATCCATGTGGGCCAGCCTGCGACGGGGGTGCGTCAGCCCAAATCCATGTGGGCCAGCCTGCGCGGGGGTGCGTCAGCCCAAATCCATGTGGGCCAGCCTGCGACGGGGGTGCGTCAGCCCAAATCCATGTGGGCCAGCCTGCGGCGGGGGTGCGTCAGCCCAAATCCATGTGGGCCAGCCTGCTGCGGCGGGGGTGCGTCAGCCCAAATCCATGTGGGCCAGCCTGCGACGGGGGTGCGTCAGCCCAAATCCATGTGGGCCAGCCTGCGGCGGGGTGCGTCAGCCCAAATCCATGTGGGCCAGCCTGCGACGGGGTGCGTCAGCCCAAATCCATGTGGGCCAGCCTGCGGCGGGGGTGCGTCAGCCCAAATCCATGTGGGCCAGCCTGCGGCGGGGGTGCGTCAGCCCAAATCCATGTGGGCCAGCCTGCGGCGGGGGTGCGTCAGCCCAAATCCATGTGGGCCAGCCTGCGGGGGGTGCGTCAGCCCAAATCCATGTGGGCCAGCCTGCGCGGGGGTGCGTCAGTCAGCCCAAATCCATGTGGGGGCCAGCCTGCGACGGGGGTGCGTCAGCCCAAATCCATGTGGGCCAGCCTGCGGCGGGGGTGCGTCAGCCCAAATCCATGTGGGCCAGCCTGCGGCGGGGGTGCGTCAGCCCAAATCCATGTGGGCCAGCCTGCGGCGGCCAGGGGGTGCGTCAGCCCAAATCCATGTGGGCCAGCCTGCGGCGGGGGTGCGTCAGCCCAAATCCATGTGGGCCAGCCTGCGACGGGGGTGCGTCAGCCCAAATCCATGTGGGCCAGCCTGCGCGACGGGGGTGCGTCAGCCCAAATCCATGTGGGCCAGCCTGCGGCGGGGGTGCGTCAGCCCAAATCCATGTGGGCCAGCCTGCGGCGGGGGTGCGTCAGCCCTCCATGTGGGCCAGCCTGCGGGGGTGCGTCAGCCCAAATCCATGTGGGCCAGCCTGCGGCGGGGGTGCGTCAGCCCAAATCCATGTGGGCCAGCCTGCGGCGGGGGTGCGTCAGCCCAAATCCATGTGGGCCAGCCTGCGGCGGGGGTGCGTCAGCCCAAATCCATGTGGGCCAGCCTGCGGGGGTGCGTCAGCCCAAATCCATGTGGGCCAGCCTGCGGCGGGGGTGCGTCAGCCCAAATCCATGTGGGCCAGCCTGCGGCGGGGTGCGTCAGCCCAAATCCATGTGGGCCAGCCTGCGGCGGGGGTGCGTCAGCCCAAATCCATGTGGGCCAGCCTGCGGCGGGGGTGCGTCAGCCCAAATCCATGTGGGCCAGCCTGCGGCGGGGGTGCGTCAGCCCAAATCCATGTGGGCCAGCCTGCGGCGGGGGTGCGTCAGCCCAAATCCATGTGGGCCAGCCTGCGGCGGGGGTGCGTCAGCCCAAATCCATGTGGGCCAGCCTGCGGCGGGGGTGCGTCAGCCCAAATCCATGTGGGCCAGCCTGCGACGGGGGTGCGTCAGCCCAAATCCATGTGGGCCAGCCTGCGGCGGGGGTGCGTCAGCCCAAATCCATGTGGGCCAGCCTGCGGCGGGGTGCGTCAGCCCAAATCCATGTGGGCCAGCCTGCGACGGGGGTGCGTCAGCCCAAATCCATGTGGGCCAGCCTGCGGCGGGGGTGCGTCAGCCCAAATCCATGGGCCAGCCTGCGGCGGGGGTGCGTCAGCCCAAATCCATGTGGGCCAGCCTGCGACGGGGGTGCGTCAGCCCAAATCCATGTGGGCCAGCCTGCGGCGGGGGGGGGTGCGTCAGCCCAAATCCATGTGGGCCAGCCTGCGGCGGGGGTGCGTCAGCCCAAATCCATGTGGGCCAGCCTGCGACGGGGGTGCGTCAGCCCAAATCCATGTGGGCCAGCCTGCGGCGGGGGTGCGTCAGCCCAAATCCATGTGGGCCAGCCTGCGGCGGGGGTGCGTCAGCCCAAATCCATGTGGGCCAGCCTGCGGCGGGGGTGCGTCAGCCCAAATCCATGTGGGCCAGCCTGCGGCGGGGGTGCGTCAGCCCAAATCCATGTGGGCCAGCCTGCGGCGGGGGTGCGTCAGCCCAAATCCATGTGGGGCCAGCCTGCGGCGGGGGTGCGTCAGCCCAAATCCATGTGGGCCAGCCTGCGGCGGGGGTGCGTCAGCCCAAATCCATGTGGGCCAGCCTGCGGCGGGGGTGCGTCAGCCCAAATCCATGTGGGCCAGCCTGCGGCGGGGGTGCGTCAGCCCAAATCCATGTGGGCCAGCCTGCGGCGGGGGTGCGTCAGCCCAAATCCATGTGGGCCAGCCTGCGGCGGGGGTGCGTCAGCCCAAATCCATGTGGGCCAGCCTGCGGCGGGGGTGCGTCAGCCCAAATCCATGTGGGCCAGCCTGCGGCGGGGGTGCGTCAGCCCAAATCCATGTGGGCCAGCCTGCGCGGGGGTGCGTCAGCCCAAATCCATGTGGGCCAGCCTGCGGCGGGGGTGCGTCAGCCCAAATCCATGTGGGCCAGCCTGCGGCGGGGGTGCGTCAGCCCCCAAATCCATGTGGGCCAGCCTGCGGCGGGGGTGCGTCAGCCCAAATCCATGTGGGCCAGCCTGCGGCGGGGGTGCGTCAGCCCAAATCCATGTGGGCCAGCCTGCGGCGGGGGTGCGTCAGCCCAAATCCATGTGGGCCAGCCTGCGGCGGGGGTGCGTCAGCCCAAATCCATGTGGGCCAGCCTGCGGCGGGGGTGCGTCAGCCCAAATCCATGTGGGCCAGCCTGCGGCGGGGGTGCGTCAGCCCAAATCCATGTGGGCCAGCCTGCGCGGGGGTGCGTCAGCCCAAATCCATGTGGGCCAGCCTGCGGCGGGGGTGCGTCAGCCCAAATCCATGTGGGCCAGCCTGCGACGGGGGTGCGTCAGCCCAAATCCATGTGGGCCAGCCTGCGGCGGGGGTGCGTCAGCCCAAATCCATGTGGGCCAGCCTGCGCGGGGGTGCGTCAGCCCAAATCCATGTGGGCCAGCCTGCGGCGGGGGTGCGTCAGCCCAAATCCATGTGGGCCAGCCTGCGGCGGGGGTGCGTCAGCCCAAATCCATGTGGGCCAGCCTGCGGCGGGGGTGCGTCAGCCCAAATCCATGTGGGCCAGCCTGCGACGGGGGTGCGTCAGCCCAAATCCATGTGGGCCAGCCTGCTGCGGCGGGGGTGCGTCAGCCCAAATCCATGTGGGCCAGCCTGCGGCGGGGGTGCGTCAGCCCAAATCCATGTGGGCCAGCCTGCGGCGGGGGTGCGTCAGCCCAAATCCATGTGGGCCAGCCTGCGGCGGGGGTGCGTCAGCCCAAATCCATGTGGGCCAGCCTGCGGCGGGGGTGCGTCAGCCCAAATCCATGTGGGCCAGCCTGCGCGGGGGTGCGTCAGCCCAAATCCATGTGGGCCAGCCTGCGGCGGGGGTGCGTCAGCCCAAATCCATGTGGGCCAGCCTGCGGCGGGGGTGCGTCAGCCCAAATCCATGTGGGCCAGCCTGCGGCGGGGGTGCGTCAGCCCAAATCCATGTGGGCCAGCCTGCGACGGGGGTGCGTCAGCCCAAATCCATGTGGGCCAGCCTGCCTGCGGCGGGGGTGCGTCAGCCCAATCCATGTGGGCCAGCCTGCGGCGGGGGTGCGTCAGCCCAAATCCATGTGGGCCAGCCTGCGGCGGGGGTGCGTCAGCCCAAATCCATGTGGGCCAGCCTGCGACGGGGGTGCGTCAGCCCAAATCCATGTGGGCCAGCCTGCGGCGGGGGTGCGTCAGCCCAAATCCATGTGGGCCAGCCTGCGGCGGGGGTGCGTCAGCCCAAATCCATGTGGGCCAGCCTGCGGCGGGGGTGCGTCAGCCCCAAATCCATGTGGGCCAGCCTGCGGCGGGGGTGCGTCAGCCCAAATCCATGTGGGCCAGCCTGCGACGGGGGTGCGTCAGCCCAAATCCATGTGGGCCAGCCTGCGGCGGGGGTGCGTCAGCCCAAATCCATGTGGGCCAGCCTGCGGCGGGGGTGCGTCAGCCCAAATCCATGTGGGCCAGCCTGCGGCGGGGGTGCGTCAGCCCAAATCCATGTGGGCCAGCCTGCGGCGGGGGTGCGTCAGCCCAAATCCATGTGGGGCCAGCCAGCCTGCGGCGGGGGTGCGTCAGCCCAAATCCATGTGGGCCAGCCTGCGGCGGGGGTGCGTCAGCCCAAATCCATGTGGGCCAGCCTGCGGCGGGGGTGCGTCAGCCCAAATCCATGTGGGCCAGCCTGCGACGGGGGTGCGTCAGCCCAAATCCATGTGGGCCAGCCTGCGGCGGGGGTGCGTCAGCCCAAATCCATGTGGGCCAGCCTGCGGCGGGGGTGCGTCAGCCCAAATCCATGTGGGCCAGCCTGCGACGGGGGTGCGTCAGCCCAAATCCATGTGGGCCAGCTGCTGCGGCGGGGGTGCGTCAGCCCAAATCCATGTGGGCCAGCCTGCGGCGGGGGTGCGTCAGCCCAAATCCATGTGGGCCAGCCTGCGGCGGGGGTGCGTCAGCCCAAATCCATGTGGGCCAGCCTGCGGCGGGGGTGCGTCAGCCCAAATCCATGTGGGCCAGCCTGCGGCGGGGGTGCGTCAGCCCAAATCCATGTGGGCCAGCCTGCGGCGGGGGTGCGTCAGCCCAAATCCATGTGGGCCAGCCTGCGGCGGGGGTGCGTCAGCCCAAATCCATGTGGGCCAGCCTGCGGCGGGGGTGCGTCAGCCCAAATCCATGTGGGCCAGCCTGCGGCGGGGGTGCGTCAGCCCAAATCCATGTGGGCCAGCCTGCGACGGGGGTGCGTCAGCCCAAATCCATGTGGGCCAGCCTGCGGCGGGGGTGCGTCAGCCCAAATCCATGTGGGCCAGCCTGCGGCGGGGGTGCGTCAGCCCAAATCCATGTGGGCCAGCCTGCGGCGGGGGTGCGTCAGCCCAAATCCATGTGGGCCAGCCTGCGGCGGGGGTGCGTCAGCCCAAATCCATGTGGGCCAGCCTGCGGCGGGGGTGCGTCAGCCCAAATCCATGTGGGCCAGCCTGCGACGGGGGTGCGTCAGCCCAAATCCATGTGGCCAGCCTGCGACGGCCTGCGTCAGCCCAAATCCATGTGGGCCAGCCTGCGGCGGGGGTGCGTCAGCCCAAATCCATGTGGGCCAGCTGCATGTGGGCGCGGGGTGCGTCAGCCCAAATCCATGTGGGCCAGCCTGCGGCGGGGGTGCGTCAGCCCAAATCCATGTGGGCCAGCCTGCGGCGGGGGTGCGTCAGCCCAAATCCATGTGGGCCAGCCTGCGCGGGGGTGCGTCAGCCCAAATCCATGTGGGCCAGCCTGCGGCGGGGGTGCGTCAGCCCAAATCCATGTGGGCCAGCCTGCGGCGGGGGTGCGTCAGCCCAAATCCATGTGGGCCAGCCTGCGGCGGGGGTGCGTCAGCCCAAATCCATGTGGGCCAGCCTGCGGCGGGGGTGCGTCAGCCCAAATCCATGTGGGCCAGCCTGCGGCGGGGGTGCGTCAGCCCAAATCCATGTGGGCCAGCCTGCGCGGGGGTGCGTCAGCCCAAATCCATGTGGGCCAGCCTGCGGCGGGGGTGCGTCAGCCCAAATCCATGTGGGCCAGCCTGCGACGGGGTGCGTCAGCCCAAATCCATGTGGGCCAGCCTGCGGCGGGGGTGCGTCAGCCCAAATCCATGTGGGCCAGCCTGCGGCGGGGGTGCGTCAGCCCAAATCCATGTGGGCCAGCCTGCGGCGGGGGTGCGTCAGCCCAAATCCATGTGGGCCAGCCTGCGGCGGGGGTGCGTCAGCCCAAATCCATGTGGGCCAGCCTGCGGCGGGGGTGCGTCAGCCCAAATCCATGTGGGCCAGCCTGCGACGGGGGTGCGTCAGCCCAAATCCATGTGGGCCAGCCTGCGGCGGGGGTGCGTCAGCCCAAATCCATGTGGGCCAGCCTGCGCGGGGGTGCGTCAGCCCAAATCCATGTGGGCCAGCCTGCGGCGGGGGTGCGTCAGCCCAAATCCATGTGGGCCAGCAGCCTGCGCGGGGGTGCGTCAGCCCAAATCCATGTGGGCCAGCCTGCGACGGGGGTGCGTCAGCCCAAATCCATGTGGGCCAGCCTGCGGCGGGGGTGCGTCAGCCCAAATCCATGTGGGCCAGCCTGCGGCGGGGGTCGTCAGTCAGCCCAAATCCATGTGGGCCAGCCTGCGGCGGGGGTCAGCCCAAATCCGTCTGCGCCGTCAGCCCAAATCCATGTGGGCCAGCCTGCGGCGGGGGTGCGTCAGCCCAAATCCATGTGGGCCAGCCTGCGGCGGGGGTGCGTCAGCCCAAATCCATGTGGGCCAGCCTGCGGCGGGGGTGCGTCAGCCCAAATCCATGTGGGCCAGCCTGCGGCGGGGGTGCGTCAGCCCAAATCCATGTGGGCCAGCCTGCGGCGGGGGTGCGTCAGCCCAAATCCATGTGGGCCAGCCTGCGACGGGGGTGCGTCAGCCCAAATCCATGTGGGCCAGCCCTGCGGCGGGGGTGCGTCAGCCCAAATCCATGTGGGCCAGCCTGCGACGGGGGTGCGTCAGCCCAAATCCATGTGGGCCAGCCTGCGGCGGGGGTGCGTCAGCCCAAATCCATGTGGGCCAGCCTGCGCGGGGGTGCGTCAGCCCAAATCCATGTGGGCCAGCCTGCGGCGGGGGTGCGTCCAGCCCAAATCCATGTGGGCCAGCCTGCGGCGGGGGTGCGTCAGCCCAAATCCATGTGGGCCAGCCTGCGGCGGGGGGGTGCGTCAGCCCAAATCCATGTGGGCCAGCCTGCGGCGGGGGTGCGTCAGCCCAAATCCATGTGGGCCAGCCTGCGGCGGGGGTGCGTCAGCCCAAATCCATGTGGGCCAGCCTGCGGCGGGGGTGCGTCAGCCCAAATCCATGTGGGCCAGCCTGCGGCGGGGGTGCGTCAGCCCAAATCCATGTGGGCCAGCCTGCGGCGGGGGTGCGTCAGCCCAAATCCATGTGGGCCAGCCTGCGGCGGGGGTGCGTCAGCCCAAATCCATGTGGGCCAGCCTGCGGCGGGGGTGCGTCAGCCCAAATCCATGTGGGCCAGCCTGCGCGGGGGTGCGTCAGCCCAAATCCATGTGGGCCAGCCTGCGGCGGGGGTGCGTCAGCCCAAATCCATGTGGGCCAGCCTGCGGCGGGGGTGCGTCAGCCCAAATCCCATGTGGGCCAGCCTGCGGCGGGGGTGCGTCAGCCCAAATCCATGTGGGCCAGCCTGCGGCGGGGGTGCGTCAGCCCAAATCCATGTGGGCCAGCCTGCGCGGGGGTGCGTCAGCCCAAATCCATGTGGGCCAGCCTGCGGCGGGGGTGCGTCAGCCCAAATCCATGTGGGCCAGCCTGCGGCGGGGGTGCGTCAGCCCAAATCCATGTGGGCCAGCCTGCGGCGGGGGTGCGTCAGCCCAAATCCATGTGGGCCAGCCTGCGGCGGGGGTGCGTCAGCCCAAATCCATGTGGGCCAGCCTGCGGCGGGGGTGCGTCAGCCCAAATCCATGTGGGCCAGCCTGCGGCGGGGGTGCGTCAGCCCAAATCCATGTGGGCCAGCCTGCGGCGGGGTGCGTCAGCCCAAATCCATGTGGGCCAGCCTGCGGCGGGGGTGCGTCAGCCCAAATCCATGTGGGCCAGCCTGCGGCGGGGGTGCGTCAGCCCAAATCCATGTGGGCCAGCCTGCGGCGGGGGTGCGTCAGCCCAAATCCATGTGGGCCAGCCTGCGACGGGGGTGCGTCAGCCCAAATCCATGTGGGCCAGCCTGCGGCGGGGGTGCGTCAGCCCAAATCCATCCAGCCTGCGGCGGGGGTGCGTCAGCCCAAATCCATGTGGGCCAGCCTGCGGGGGTGCGTCAGCCCAAATCCATGTGGGCCAGCCTGCGGCGGGGGTGCGTCAGCCCAAATCCATGTGGGCCAGCCTGCGGCGGGGGTGCGTCAGCCCAAATCCATGTGGGCCAGCCTGCGGCGGGGGTGCGTCAGCCCAAATCCATGTGGGCCAGCCTGCGGCGGGGGTGCGTCAGCCCAAATCCATGTGGGCCAGCCTGCGGCGGGGGTGCGTCAGCCCAAATCCATGTGGGCCAGCCTGCGGCGGGGGTGCGTCAGCCCAAATCCATGTGGGCCAGCCTGCGACGGGGGTGCGTCAGCCCAAATCCATGTGGGCCAGCCTGCGGCGGGGGTGCGTCAGCCCAAATCCATGTGGGCCAGCCTGCGCGGGGGGTGCGTCAGCCCAAATCCATGTGGGCCAGCCTGCGGCGGGGGTGCGTCAGCCCAAATCCATGTGGGCCAGCCTGCGACGGGGGTGCGTCAGCCCAAATCCATGTGGGCCAGCCTGCGGCGGGGGTGCGTCAGCCAAATCCATGTGGGCCAGCCTGCGGCGGGGGTGCGTCAGCCCAAATCCATGTGGGCCAGCCTGCGGCGGGGGTGCGTCAGCCCAAATCCATGTGGGCCAGCCTGCGGCGGGGGTGCGTCAGCCCAAATCCATGTGGGCCAGCCTGCGGCGGGGGTGCGTCAGCCCAAATCCATGTGGGCCAGCCTGCGGCGGGGGTGCGTCAGCCCAAATCCATGTGGGCCAGCCTGCGGCGGGGGTGCGTCAGCCCAAATCCATGTGGGCCAGCCTGCGGCGGGGGTGCGTCAGCCCAAATCCATGTGGGCCAGCCTGCGGCGGGGGTGCGTCAGCCCAAATCCATGTGGGCCAGCCTGCGGCGGGGGTGCGTCAGCCCAAATCCATGTGGGCCAGCCTGCGACGGGGTGCGTCAGCCCAAATCCATGTGGGGCCAGCCTGCGGCGGGGGTGCGTCAGCCCAAATCCATGTGGGCCAGCCTGCGGCGGGGGTGCGTCAGCCCAAATCCATGTGGGCCAGCCTGCGACGGGGGTGCGTCAGCCCAAATCCATGTGGGCCAGCCTGCGGCGGGGGTGCGTCAGCCCAAATCCATGTGGGCCAGCCTGCGGCGGGGGTGCGTCAGCCCAAATCCATGTGGGCCAGCCTGCGGCGGGGGTGCGTCAGCCCAAATCCATGTGGGCCAGCCTGCGGCGGGGGTGCGTCAGCCCAAATCCATGTGGGCCAGCCTGCGGCGGGGGTGCGTCAGCCCAAATCCATGTGGGCCAGCCTGCGGCGGGGGTGCGTCAGCCCAAATCCATGTGGGCCAGCCTGCGACGGGGGTGCGTCAGCCCAAATCCATGTGGGCCAGCCTGCGGCGGGGGTGCGTCAGCCCCAAATCCATGTGGGCCAGCCTGCGGCGGGGGTGCGTCAGCCCAAATCCATGTGGGCCAGCCTGCGGCGGGGGTGCGTCAGCCCAAATCCATGTGGGCCAGCCTGCGCGGGGGGGTGCGTCAGCCCAAATCCATGTGGGCCAGCCTGCGGCGGGGGGGTGCGTCAGCCCAAAATCCATGTGGGCCAGCCTGCGGCGGGGGTGCGTCAGCCCAAATCCATGTGGGCCAGCCTGCGGCGGGGGTGCGTCAGCCCAAATCCATGTGGGCCAGCCTGCGGCGGGGGTGCGTCAGCCCAAATCCATGTGGGCCAGCCTGCGGCGGGGGTGCGTCAGCCCAAATCCATGTGGGCCAGCCTGCGGCGGGGGTGCGTCAGCCCAAATCCATGTGGGCCAGCCTGCGACGGGGGTGCGTCAGCCCAAATCCATGTGGGCCAGCCTGCGGGGGGGGTGCGTCAGCCCAAAATCCATGTGGGCCAGCCTGCGACGGGGGTGCGTCAGCCCAAATCCATGTGGGCCAGCCTGCGGCGGGGGTGCGTCAGCCCAAATCCATGTGGGCCAGCCTGCGGCGGGGGTGCGTCAGCCCAAATCCATGTGGGCCAGCCTGCGGCGGGGGTGCGTCAGCCCAAATCCATGTGGGCCAGCCTGCGGCGGGGGTGCGTCAGCCCAAATCCATGTGGGCCAGCCTGCGGCGGGGGGGTGCGTCAGCCCAAATCCATGTGGGCCAGCCTGCGGCGGGGGTGCGTCAGCCCAAATCCATGTGGGCCAGCCTGCGGCGGGGGTGCGTCAGCCCAAATCCATGTGGGCCAGCCTGCGGCGGGGGTGCGTCAGCCCAAATCCATGTGGGCCAGCCTGCGGCGGGGGTGCGTCAGCCCAAATCCATGTGGGCCAGCCTGCGGCGGGGGGTGCGTCAGCCCGTCATGTGGGCCCAGCCTGCATGGGGTGCGTCAGCCCAAATCCATGTGGGCCAGCCTGCGGCGGGGGTGCGTCAGCCCAAATCCATGTGGGCCAGCCTGCGGCGGGGGGTGCGTCAGCCCAAATCCATGTGGGCCAGCCTGCGGCGGGGGTGCGTCAGCCCAAATCCATGTGGGCCAGCCTGCGGCGGGGGTGCGTCAGCCCAAATCCATGTGGGCCAGCCTGCCTGCGACGGGGGTGCGTCAGCCCAAATCCATGTGGGCCAGCCTGCGGCGGGGTGCGTCAGCCCAAATCCATGTGGGCCAGCCTGCGACGGGGGTGCGTCAGCCCAAATCCATGTGGGCCAGCCTGCGGCGGGGGTGCGTCAGCCCAAATCCATGTGGGCCAGCCTGCGGCGGGGGTGCGTCAGCCCAAATCCATGTGGGCCAGCCTGCGGCGGGGGTGCGTCAGCCCAAATCCATGTGGGCCAGCCTGCGGCGGGGGTGCGTCAGCCCAAATCCATGTGGGCCAGCCTGCGGCGGGGGTGCGTCAGCCCAAATCCATGTGGGCCAGGCTGCGGCGGGGGTGCGTCAGCCCAAATCCATGTGGGCCAGCCTGCGGCGGGGGTGCGTCAGCCCAAATCCATGTGGGCCAGCCTGCGGCGGGGGTGCGTCAGCCCAAATCCATGTGGGCCAGCCTGCGGCGGGGGTGCGTCAGCCCAAATCCATGTGGGCCAGCTGCGGCGGGGGTGCGTCAGCCCAAATCCATGTGGGCCAGCCTGCGACGGGGGTGCGTCAGCCCAAATCCATGTGGGCCAGCCTGCGGCGGGGGTGCGTCAGCCCAAATCCATGTGGGCCAGCCTGCGGCGGGGGTGCGTCAGCCCAAATCCATGTGGGCCAGCCTGCGACGGGGGTGCGTCAGCCCAAATCCATGTGGGCCAGCCTGCGGCGGGGGTGCGTCAGCCCAAATCCATGTGGGCCAGCCTGCGGCGGGGGTGCGTCAGCCCAAATCCATGTGGGCCAGCCTGCGGCGGGGGTGCGTCAGCCCAAATCCATGTGGGCCAGCCTGCGGCGGGGGTGCGTCAGCCCAAATCCATGTGGGCCAGCCTGCGACGGGGGTGCGTCAGCCCAAATCCATGTGGGCCAGCCTGCGGCGGGGGTGCGTCAGCCCAAATCCATGTGGGCCAGCCTGCGGCGGGGGTGCGTCAGCCCAAATCCATGTGGGCCAGCCTGCGACGGGGGTGCGTCAGCCCAAATCCATGTGGGCCAGCCTGCGGCGGGGGTGCGTCAGCCCAAATCCATGTGGGCCAGCCTGCGGCGGGGGTGCGTCAGCCCAAATCCATGTGGGCCAGCCTGCGACGGGGGTGCGTCAGCCCAAATCCATGTGGGCCAGCCTGCGGCGGGGGTGCGTCAGCCCAAATCCATGTGGGCCAGCCTGCGGCGGGGGTGCGTCAGCCCAAATCCATGTGGGCCAGCCTGCGGCGGGGGTGCGTCAGCCCAAATCCATGTGGGCCAGCCTGCGGCGGGGGTGCGTCAGCCCAAATCCATGTGGGCCAGCCTGCGGCGGGGGTGCGTCAGCCCAAATCCATGTGGGCCAGCCTGCGGCGGGGGTGCGTCAGCCCAAATCCATGTGGGCCAGCCTGCGACGGGGGTGCGTCAGCCCAAATCCAATGTGGGGCCAGCCTGCGGCGGGGGTGCGTCAGCCCAAATCCATGTGGGCCAGCCTGCGGCGGGGGTGCGTCAGCCCAAATCCATGTGGGCCAGCCTGCGGCGGGGGTGCGTCAGCCCAAATCCATGTGGGCCAGCCTGCGGCGGGGGTGCGTCAGCCCAAATCCATGTGGGCCAGCCTGCGGCGGGGGTGCGTCAGCCCAAATCCATGTGGGCCAGCCTGCGGCGGGGGTGCGTCAGCCCAAATCCATGTGGGCCAGCCTGCGGCGGGGGTGCGTCAGCCCAAATCCATGTGGGCCAGCCTGCGGCGGGGGTGCGTCAGCCCCAAATCCATGTGGGCCAGCCTGCGACGGGGGTGCGTCAGCCCAAATCCATGTGGGCCAGCCTGCGGCGGGGGTGCGTCAGCCCAAATCCATGTGGGCCAGCCTGCGGCGGGGGTGCGTCAGCCCAAATCCATGTGGGCCAGCCTGCGGCGGGGGTGCGTCAGCCCAAATCCATGTGGGCCCAGCCTGCGGCGGGGGTGCGTCAGCCCAAATCCATGTGGGCCAGCCTGCGGCGGGGGTGCGTCAGCCCAAATCCATGTGGGCCAGCCTGCGCGGGGGTGCGTCAGCCCAAATCCATGTGGGCCAGCCTGCGGCGGGGGTGCGTCAGCCCAAATCCATGTGGGCCAGCCTGCGGCGGGGGTGCGTCAGCCCAAATCCATGTGGGCCAGCCTGCGACGGGGGTGCGTCAGCCCAAATCCATGTGGGCCAGCCTGCGGCGGGGGTGCGTCAGCCCAAATCCATGTGGGCCAGCCTGCGCGGGGGTGCGTCAGCCCAAATCCATGTGGGCCAGCCTGCGGCGGGGGTGCGTCAGCCCAAATCCATGTGGGCCAGCCTGCGGCGGGGGTGCGTCAGCCCAAATCCATGTGGGCCAGCCTGCGACGGGGGTGCTCAGCCCAAATCCATGTGGGGCCTGGGGGTCAGCCCAAATCCATGTGGGCCAGCCTGCGGCGGGGGTGCGTCAGCCCAAATCCATGTGGGCCAGCCTGCGGCGGGGGGTGCGTCAGCCCAAATCCATGTGGGCCAGCCTGCGGCGGGGGTGCGTCAGCCCAAATCCATGTGGGCCAGCCTGCGGCGGGGGTGCGTCAGCCCAAATCCATGTGGGCCAGCCTGCGGCGGGGGTGCGTCAGCCCAAATCCATGTGGGCCAGCCTGCGGCGGGGGTGCGTCAGCCCAAATCCATGGGCCAGCCTGCGACGGGGGTGCGTCAGCCCAAATCCATGTGGGCCAGCCTGCGGCGGGGGTGCGTCAGCCCAAATCCATGTGGGCCAGCCTGCGGCGGGGGTGCGTCAGCCCAAATCCATGTGGGCCAGCCTGCGACGGGGGTGCGTCAGCCCAAATCCATGTGGGCCAGCTGCTGCGGCGGGGGTGCGTCAGCCCAAATCCATGTGGGCCAGCCTGCGGCGGGGGTGCGTCAGCCCAAATCCATGTGGGCCAGCCTGCGGCGGGGGTGCGTCAGCCCAAATCCATGTGGGCCAGCCTGCGGCGGGGGTGCGTCAGCCCAAATCCATGTGGGCCAGCCTGCGACGGGGGTGCGTCAGCCCAAATCCATGTGGGCCAGCCTGCGGCGGGGGTGCGTCAGCCCAAATCCATGTGGGCCAGCCTGCGGCGGGGGTGCGTCAGCCCAAATCCATGTGGGCCAGCCTGCGACGGGGGTGCGTCAGCCCAAATCCATGTGGGCCAGCCTGCGGCGGGGGTGCGTCAGCCCAAATCCATGTGGGCCAGCCTGCGGCGGGGGTGCGTCAGCCCAAATCCATGTGGGCCAGCCTGCGACGGGGGTGCGTCAGCCCAAATCCATGTGGGCCAGCCTGCGGCGGGGGTGCGTCAGCCCAAATCCATGTGGGCCAGCCTGCGACGGGGGTGCGTCAGCCCAAATCCATGTGGGCCAGCCTGCGGCGGGGGTGCGTCAGCCCAAATCCATGTGGGCCAGCCTGCGGCGGGGGTGCGTCAGCCCAAATCCATGTGGGCCAGCCTGCGGCGGGGGTGCGTCAGCCCAAATCCATGTGTGGGCCAGCCTGCGGCGGGGGGTGCGTCAGCCCAAATCCATGTGGGCCAGCCTGCGGCGGGGGTGCGTCAGCCCAAATCCATGTGGGGCCAGCCTGCGGCGGGGGTGCGTCAGCCCAAATCCATGTGGGCCAGCCTGCGGCGGGGGTGCGTCAGCCCAAATCCATGTGGGCCAGCCTGCGGCGGGGGTGCGTCAGCCCAAATCCATGTGGGCCAGCCTGCCTGCGGCGGGGTGCGTCAGCCCAAATCCATGTGGGCCAGCCTGCGGCGGGGGTGCGTCAGCCCAAATCCATGTGGGCCAGCCTGCGGCGGGGGTGCGTCAGCCCAAATCCATGTGGGCCAGCCTGCGGCGGGGGTGCGTCAGCCCAAATCCATGTGGGCCAGCCTGCGGCGGGGGTGCGTCAGCCCAAATCCATGTGGGCCAGCCTGCGGCGGGGGTGCGTCAGCCCAAATCCATGTGGGCCAGCCTGCGGCGGGGGTGCGTCAGCCCAAATCCATGTGGGCCAGCCTGCGACGGGGGTGCGTCAGCCCAAATCCATGTGGGGGCCAGCCTGCGACGGGGGTGCGTCAGCCCAAATCCATGTGGGCCAGCCTGCGGCGGGGGTGCGTCAGCCCAAATCCATGTGGGCCAGCCTGCGGCGGGGGTGCGTCAGCCCAAATCCATGTGGGCCAGCCTGCGGCGGGGGTGCGTCAGCCCAAATCCATGTGGGCCAGCCTGCGGCGGGGGGGGTGCGTCAGCCCAAATCCATGTGGGCCAGCCTGCGGCGGGGGTGCGTCAGCCCAAATCCATGTGGGCCAGCCTGCGGCGGGGGTGCGTCAGCCCAAATCCATGTGGGCCAGCCTGCGGCGGGGGTGCGTCAGCCCAAATCCATGTGGGCCAGCCTGCGGCGGGGGTGCGTCAGCCCAAATCCATGTGGGCCAGCCTGCGGCGGGGGTGCGTCAGCCCAAATCCATGTGGGCCAGCCTGCGGCGGGGGTGCGTCAGCCCAAATCCATGTGGGCCAGCCTGCGCGGGGGTGCGTCAGCCCAAATCCATGTGGGCCAGCCTGCGACGGGGGTGCGTCAGCCCAAATCCATGTGGGCCAGCCTGCGGCGGGGGTGCGTCAGCCCAAATCCATGTGGGCCAGCCTGCGGCGGGGGTGCGTCAGCCCAAATCCATGTGGGCCAGCCTGCGGCGGGGGTGCGTCAGCCCAAATCCATGTGGGCCAGCCTGCGGCGGGGGTGCGTCAGCCCAAATCCATGTGGGCCAGCCTGCGGCGGGGGTGCGTCAGCCCAAATCCATGTGGGCCAGCCTGCGGCGGGGGTGCGTCAGCCCAAATCCATGTGGGCCAGCCTGCGGCGGGGGTGCGTCAGCCCAAATCCATGTGGGCCAGCCTGCGGCGGGGGTGCGTCAGCCCAAATCCATGTGGGCCAGCCTGCGACGGGGGTGCGTCAGCCCAAATCCATGTGGGCCAGCCTGCGGCGGGGGTGCGTCAGCCCAAATCCATGTGGGCCAGCCTGCGGCGGGGGTGCGTCAGCCCAAATCCATGTGGGCCAGCCTGCGACGGGGGTGCGTCAGCCCAAATCCATGTGGGCCAGCCTGCGGCGGGGGGTGCGTCAGCCCAAATCCATGTGGGCCAGCCTGCGGCGGGGGTGCGTCAGCCCAAATCCATGTGGGCCAGCCTGCGACGGGGGTGCGTCAGCCCAAATCCATGTGGGCCAGCCTGCGGCGGGGGTGCGTCAGCCCAAATCCATGTGGGCCAGCCTGCGGCGGGGGTGCGTCAGCCCAAATCCATGTGGGCCAGCCTGCGGCGGGGGTGCGTCAGCCCAAATCCATGTGGGCCAGCCTGCGGCGGGGGTGCGTCAGCCCAAATCCATGTGGGCCAGCCTGCGGCGGGGGTGCGTCAGCCCAAATCCATGTGGGCCAGCCTGCGGCGGGGGTGCGTCAGCCCAAATCCATGTGGGCCAGCCTGCGGCGGGGGTGTGTCAGCCCAAATCCATGTGGGCCAGCCTGCGACGGGGGTGCGTCAGCCCAAATCCATGTGGGCCAGCCTGCGGCGGGGGGTGCGTCAGCCCAAATCCATGTGGGCCAGCCTGCGGCGGGGGTGCGTCAGCCCAAATCCATGTGGGCCAGCCTGCGGCGGGGGTGCGTCAGCCCAAATCCATGTGGGCCAGCCTGCGGCGGGGGTGCGTCAGCCCAAATCCATGTGGGCCAGCCTGCGGCGGGGGTGCGTCAGCCCAAATCCATGTGGGCCAGCCTGCGGCGGGGGGTGCGTCAGCCCAAATCCATGTGGGCCAGCCTGCGGCGGGGGTGCGTCAGCCCAAATCCATGTGGGCCAGCCTGCGGCGGGGGTGCGTCAGCCCAAATCCATGTGGGCCAGCCTGCGGCGGGGTGCGTCAGCCCAAATCCATGTGGGCCAGCCTGCGACGGGGGTGCGTCAGCCCCAAATCCATGTGGGCCAGCCTGCTGCGGCGGGGGTGCGTCAGCCCAAATCCATGTGGGCCAGCCTGCGCGGGGGTGCGTCAGCCCAAATCCATGTGGGCCAGCCTGCGGCGGGGGTGCGTCAGCCCAAATCCATGTGGGCCAGCCTGCGACGGGGGTGCGTCAGCCCAAATCCATGTGGGCCAGCCTGCGGCGGGGTGCGTCAGCCCAAATCCATGTGGGCCAGCCTGCGGCGGGGGTGCGTCAGCCCAAATCCATGTGGGCCAGCCTGCGGCGGGGGTGCGTCAGCCCAAATCCATGTGGGCCAGCCTGCGGCGGGGGTGCGTCAGCCCAAATCCATGTGGGCCAGCCTGCGACGGGGGTGCGTCAGCCCAAATCCATGTGGGCCAGCCTGCGGCGGGGGTGCGTCAGCCCAAATCCATGTGGGCCAGCCTGCGACGGGGGTGCGTCAGCCCAAATCCATGTGGGCCAGCCTGCGGCGGGGGTGCGTCAGCCCAAATCCATGTGGGCCAGCCTGCGGCGGGGGTGCGTCAGCCCAAATCATGTGGGCCATGGCGGGGGCCAGCCTCCGACAGCCTGCGTCAGCCCAAATCCATGTGGGCCAGCCTGCGGCGGGGGTGCGTCAGCGTCAGCCCAAATCCATGTGGGCCAGCCTGCGGCGGGGGTGCGTCAGCCCAAATCCATGTGGGCCAGCCTGCGACATTAATCTGGGATGCGTCAGCCCAAATCCATGTGGTACAGGCTGCGGCGGGGGTGCGTCAGCCCAAATCCATGTGGGCCAGCCGTGCGTTCGGGGGTGTAGTCAGCCAAAATCCATGTGGGCCATCATCAGTATAAATACAATACAATGGTTATCTAAAATATTTAAAAAATAAGCTACATCATATGTTACTGTTTTACATGATTGCCGTGTGGGAATTAAATGATCATAAAATTCCGTTAATTTCTCTCTTGAATTGACCAAGCGAGCTGATTGACCTGATACTTTGTGGTAATTCATTCCACAGCCGTTTGGCACCGCTGTAAGAAAAGCTTCGCTTAAGGTAGTTAGTGCGTGGCTTGGGCAGTGCGAGTTTAATATCAGAATTTCGTAAATTATAATTGGTGTGGCGAAGAGTAAAGAGGTCTTGTAAGTATTGTGGGGCTAATTCATGGATGGACTTAAACATAAGCGTTACTTTTTGTTTTTTCCGGCGAACAGACAGAGTGTCCCAGCATAATTCTTCAAGAAGAACGCTAGAGCTGGTGTCATAGTTTGCCCTCGTGATTGCACTTGCCGCACGATTTTGCAGTTTTTGAATTTTGTCACTCAGATGGCCACTTAGTCCATCCCATACTGCACTGCAATAATCAAAGTGTGGTAAAATTAGTGCTTTATAGACCAGGATAGCGACCGCCTGAGTGACAAAGGGTCTTAGTCGTTTAAGTGCACCTATAGCCGAAGCAATTTTCTTACATATTTCGTGAATGTGTTTACTCCAAGAGAGCCGATCATCTATAATGAGACCAAGGGATTTGGTGTGGTCGACTCTCTTGATTTTGGTGTTTTCAATATTTGCAACAATATCATAGTCCCCTTCAGCTAACAACTTCTGCCGGGAGCCTATGACCATAAATTCAGTTTTTGCAATGTTAAGGCTTAGCTTATTTCCTCTTAACCAACAATTTAGATTATGAAGTTCAGAATTTATCATTGGCTCGAGTTCAGCGAGGCTACCGGCAGAAGTGCTAATACTTGTATCGTCAGCAAACATTTTTGCGGAGGCTGTACCGAGGCAGTTTGGCAAATCGTTGATGTAAATCAGAAATAGTAATGGGCCAATTATCCTTGAGGTACTCCACAACATATATTGTTTGCATTCGACATAGCGCGCCATTTACGCTGCATTTTTGGTTCCTGCTGTCAAGATAAGAACGAAACCGCCAAGTGAGGGATTTTTGCTCAACTCCATAGTTTTTAAGTTTTTGTAAGACGATTTCATGGTCGATAGTATCAAAGGCCTTTTTAAGATCAATAAATATAATTCCGTTAAGAAGACCATTGTCGATGTTAATAGACCAGTTATTGGTAGCCTCGAGTAGCGCTGTTAGGGGGTACTATGGAGGGAGCGGAAACCTGACTGACAATTAGTTAGAAGCTGGTTTTCATTTAGGTATTCGTAAAATTGGTTGTGAATAAGCCTTTCGAAAATCTTTGAGACAGCAGGTAAGACAGATATTGGGCGATAGTTATTGAGGTCGTTTTTGGGGCCTTTTTTTTAAATAGGAGTTACTTTGGCTAACTTCCACTCGTTTGGAAAAATGCAGGTGTCAATAGAACAACGGAATATGTTCGCAAGAGATGGACCAACTATATCAGCTGCTAATTTTAGAAGCTTACATGGAATCCCATCTAAGCCTGTGGCCTTTTTATCATTTAGTTCAGATAATAATTTGCAAACAGCACTTGTAGAGGGGGCTCTAAGGGAAAAGGTTTTATTGGTTGGCTTTAGGTAATATTCAGGCTGGACAGTTGATGGTGGGATTTCTTGCGCAAGAGATGGGCCGATATTGGTGAAGTACCGATTAAATGTCTCGGCCATTTCCTGGGCAGAATTGATTGTTTGGTCCGGCGTTAACCTTAATTTCAGATATGTTACGAGTGTGACATTTGCGTGAGCTCAATTCGTTTATAAGGCTCCATGTCTTACGCGGGTTAGTTTTATTAACTTCTAGATTGTCTATGAAATACCGTTTTTTAGCGGCCTTAATGTCGTTATTTGTTTGATTTCTGACATTTTTGTACTGCTCCCAGTACGCTATGTCATTAGTAGTAACTGCCAATTTCTTGTGATAATTACGCTTGTGTATTTGTCGTAATAGATCGTTAGTGATCCATGGAGATTTCTTATGTTTAGTTCGTTTTCTTTTAAGAGGTGCGAACTTATCTACACTTTCCATAAACATTGATCGCCAAGTAAGCCACATGTCGTCAGGATTTGTATGTAAACTAACGGTGCTCCATGGTTTTTGGGCGAGGTCTTGCAGAAACCTGTCCTTATCAAAGTTATTATAAAGACGGGTTTCTATTACACGATGAACGCCTGTTCTTTCATAACGTGTTTTGCGGGTCATATAAACCAGCGAATGGTCACTGATGCCGACGTGGATGACGCCAGAGTTGACTATTTTGTCTGGACAATTCGTAATGCAGACATCGATCAAGGTCCGTGAGGTGGGCGTGACCCTGGTTGGTTCAGTGATTAGCTGGCTCAGACCGTAAATATCAAGGATATTTGTAAGAACTCGAGCATTACAATTGCTTATATTTTCGGGCATTAAGTCAGAGTTCAGGTCCCCGAGCAAATACAACTCTAGATCCTCCGCGTCGATTTTATCAATCACCTTTTCAAATTCACAAAAGAGATCAGAGGGTGAGCTTGGGGGTCTGTACCATGTGCTTATTAGAAAAGGTTATTTCGACAACAATGCACTCAAGCTGGTTGTCAAGTAGGTCAGTGCGGAGATTGTAATTAAGATTGTTTCTTAAATAGATACAGACACCACCACCATTTCGACCATTTACAATGCGGTCTTTCCTGACAATTTCAAAGCCTGGTAAATGGATTTCGTTGTCATGGACAGTGGAGTCTATTTTGGTTTCAGAATCAGAATGCCGTTCCTTGTTATTTTATTAGCTTTTCTTTCAAATTATTGTAGAATCGTGATACAAAACTAATTGCGATTTTGAGACGGCGATACCACAAAATATTGACGGCGTTGGTAGAAAATATATTCCGTGACTCCGATCAATTATCGAAACCCTGAAACAGACATTCCTGACCGATACGATCACATTCTTCGCATTTTGTGTACTACGAAGAAAAACAAGACGCTCAATGAGCGTATACTCGGGCATACAATTATGGCATTATGATAATGACAATAACAGTTGCGTGACGAGGAAGACTATGTGTCGGTGAGCATAGATAAAGATCTCCGAATCGTACGTCTTCAGTACGTAGTTGGTACGACTAGAGCAAATTTCGTATGACTGTGAAAAACCACGGCGCACGGCACGGTCACGGCACGGAATCATTCGAAATCCTAAATCATCACGGTCACGGCACGGCACGTCCGTGCCGTAAGTTTTTCACAGTCATACGAAATCTGCTCTAAGGTCAGAGGGTTAGGGTTAGGGTTAGGATTTTTGAAACCACGGCGTGACGGCAGTCATGCAGCAAGCACAGCGACATAGACCTTTTCACGGATAGACCGGAAGTAGCTGAACGGAGTGCATTCTGGTCTAGATTCGGCACAAACACAACAATCCAGGCGCCATATGGGCTGCAATAATGACACGAAATACTCCTTGACATGTGGCATAATGACCCATCTAAGATTAGTAAAATATAGTTATCTCTAGTAAGTACATTATACGGTGTACCACGTATAATTTTCATTTGATGCTATTCAAATTGCCGCTATACACAAAGAAACGAAGAAAAATAATAAAACGAACCTTTCTCGATATCTCGTGTCATTATTGCAGCCCATCACGGTACACCGAGGCATGATGAAGTGAGTTTGTTTATGTTCTTCCGGAGTTCTTCGATCCAAAATGGCGCTCAGATTGTTGTGTTTGTGCCGAATATAGTCCACAATGCATTGCGTTCGGCCACTTCCGGTCTATCCGTGAAAAGGCTTATTATCTGCTGAGTAATCTTGAAACTCGATACGATCAAATACTTCGCATTCTGTGTACTACGAAGAAAGAAAAGAAAAAAGAAAGCGCATTTTATAACTCGGGCTTATAAAAAAAGAAAGCGCATTTTCTAACTCGGACTTCCTCCGAAAGTGCCCGAGTAAAAAGAAAGCGCATTTTATAACTCGGGATGATTCCGGAAGGACCCGAGTAAAAAGCGCATTTTATAACTCGGGCTTCCTCCGGAAGGGCCCGAGTAATTATATTAATTCTGAAAACTCGTCCCCAGTCCTTTACTCATTTTTCAAAGTGGCTAATAGTCCCTTTTCGCGTTCACAAATCCCGCTGTAAAACCGCTGTACTTATTGACAACAGACGCATTTGTACAGGGTTAGCCTCATAAAAACACTCTCTTAAAAACTCTCGTGAAAACTCTCTTAGGCCTAATGTAAACGTCGAACTTAAGTCGCGCCGATCCTATTAAAAACTAGACGCTCTTCTAGCGTGAAGTCGGGCTTCTAAATGAAATGTAACCTATTTGAACTAAATATAGATATCTTATAGTGCGATTTTCAGTGCGATTGAAACAGTTTTTGGTTGCTCGTCGTTGCATGACTCGAGCTCGATAGAACATGCTTTCCTTGCAATTTCAGTACTGCGAACTTTACAGTATATCAGTAAAAACGTTAATAGCCCGACTTCACGCTACTAGAGCGTCCTGTTTCAATCTAAATTTAGATTTAGACGAGAAAAGACTTATATTTTGGCCCCTTGACCTCCGGTGCTTTCCTTGATTGGTTTGTGCTTTGTAATCTTTCTTGGCCAGACTTCATGTCTCCTTCGGCTTTAGCTCGACGTTAGCCTGCGTAGCTTAAAGTGCTTATGAAGCTTATTTTTTTATTTTGAAAATCGATTACATATGAAGTGAATAGTGGGATGTTTCAGTGTTTTGTGATTTGAGCTTCGCATTTGCGAGTTATAAAGGTTTGAAATCGTGATATGGTAATTCAGTGACGTCAAAGGAGGCATCATTTATTATACAAAAGCGCCCCTTTGCAAATGACTGACATTTTTAAACTGGCAAAAAGTTATTCTACAACTTATATAAAAGATGTTGAACTTTTTTTTCTATTTCAGAAAAGAGCAATACTTGAAAAAATATAAATAAGTTACAGCAAAAGCCTTCTTTGACGTCACCGAATTAGCATATCACGATTTCAAACCATTATAACTCGCAAATGCGAAGCTCAAATCACAAAATACTGAAATATTCCACTATTCACTTCATATGTAATCGATTTTCAAACTAAAAAAATAAGCTTCATAAGCACTTTAATATAAAACTAGGTGCATGCGCTGTAGAACCCAATTAGTCATTTGGGGTCAACGAAGAACGGAGCTCATTTTTAGAGTCGGAGCTTCCACAGGAAGCCCGACTAATAAGCCTTCTCAGCAAATTATAATCACGGGACCATCATATTATTACTATCCATCAGCCTATTTAATAATAACTAGACGCTCTTCTAGCGTGAAGCCCGGCCATACCAATCGATAATTCCGATAATCGATAATAATCGACAACAATCGATAATAATCGATACCAATCAATCGATTAATATCGGAAATCGATGAAAATCGATAACGTAAAATTGTGTGAGTATCGATTTTCATCGATTATCATCGATTTCTATCGATAATTATCGATTTTCATCGATTTCTATCGATAGTCAGTTATCGATTTTCATCGATGCTTACCGAGGTCTTAGAAATCCTTATATGTGGCATTAACTAGAGAGAAGATGCTATAACACAACATATTTTATTGACTGAGACTTGCCGTAAGTGTCTCTCGTACCGATAATCATAATAGTGTACTGAACGTTAATTAACTATAAAACTTCAAGCTCCTTTCACAACGCACTTCACTACAACAGCAACACCCGTTTCAGACATGGTAAAGATTTGGGGAGCTGAGTCCGGAAAATGGGGGTTTCGTTCAACCCACACCACAGTAAAGGTTTGACACCAGATTATGGTAGAATAGAACCTCCTGAACAATGTCAGGTAGTTAGTAGAGTTGAAAAGTGGTATCAGTTTCGAGTTAAGGCGACTTTTTGTTGCGTGATTGGCAGTTTAGCATGGAAACGAGGCTCTTCAAGTAGTCACCTGTTTGAAGGCTAATTCTTTATTATCATAGCCGTAAATGTCTTCCAATACAACTTATCTTCACAATGTTGTGTAGTGCCACTAAGTGCCACATAAAATTGGTCACGTGACAAGTCACGTGGTTCGATAATCACGTTTTAATTGGTGAAAAACAAAATATGGTTTTCTTTACCGATACTTATAGTCCCGTCAACGAATGACTTAGGTTGGAAAAAAAATGTTAACAAAGCTTTCTCACCTGAAATATGTTTATTAGTGTAATATCACTGCACACACAAAAAAAAAACCCCGAAACCAGCCATAGGAACCCTCGTTTTCGACCCATGAAAAACCTCGCTTTCAAATCAAATCCAAGATGGCCACCATTATACAGTCTCGTCTCCAAATGCGCTTAATTTTGGAAATAAGTAAGTCAGAGACATATATGAAGTGTTAATTCCAGCTAATTTGAGCATGCCCTGTCGCTTGGTGCTACTTTTGAGCTCGCTAGAGGTCAAGGTCATGCGTTAAGGTCAAGGTCAAGGTCAAAGTAAAATTTGAACAGAAAAGCCTAAAAGTTACCAAATTTGAGCCCTTGGTGACATTGAATTAAACGTTACACCAGGGTTTTACAGCAGCGTCCAGGGTTTCATTACAGCTAACATGCCTTGTGTGATAGTTAATCGTCATCATTATCATAATCGCAGCTCTGCAATTGTAGCGCATTTAAACACGAAACCGCGCTATAAAAGGGACTGGACCGCCTTCATTTCACACCTTTCCAGCTCAGTTGAATCAATTTGAAATGGTGGAGTAACATCTTCGTATTTATGTCGTATTGAACGACTCAAAGTTCATAATTATTATTCAACTGGACTTCGATAAAACTGAGCTAAATATCAATATTTTCAAAACTGATCATTCAAAACTAATAACAAGATTTTGAAAATGAGTTCTTGATGTTATTAAAAGAACGAAGAAAGTCAACAATTTGAAATTCAATTTTTTTAATTCAAATTTCGCGCCCATTGTTACGATGCAGAGCTCTTGACAGTACGATGGATGACTGACAACTGAAGGTGTTAGCTGCCTGGCACAGGCCCTTTTATAGCACGGTTTCGTGTTTAAACATGAGATGCCCTTGCACTGGCCACAGGCTGGTGTGCATTTGAGCCCATTCTTGCGGCAGGTGTATTTTTTATTATCACATCTACCACCACAATTGCATCTTATCGTTGTGAGAAGTCGCTCTGGTGCTGCTGGCTGAGCCATTCTAACAGGCACAAGACCAGCAGATGATGCTAACCAACCCCAAAGCTCAGAAGAGACATCGTTTTCACGCCATGCCTGCACCTGATGATACGTGCGATGACTGTGTTGGGAGGCTGCTTCTGTTGTGGGTGGAAGTTTCTCTGGGGGCACGTACCCTGCAGAGGTCGCCACCATCACCTGGAACTTCTTCACCCGCGCAGAGTTGAGGTTTGGTGACGTTGGACACCCGTATATCACCAGCAGGGCCTTCTCGCCTGCCTTTTCAATGGCCTCCTTCGAGGACGATGGAGACATGAAGATGTAGGTTGAGTTCTTCAGGGCTGCATACTTCTTGAGAACGGTCACTTTACCAATTCCATGTGGTCTTGATGTGGTATCACAGCCGCTGATAGCGTGTAAGAAAAGTAGAGCTTCTGACAGTGATGGATCCAACTTCTTTTTCAAGGTAGTGATGCAGACCTTTTGTACATGTTTTGCCATCACCATGTACAGGTTACAACTGTGACATCGACATGATGTGTCATTAACTGGAATACATCAGAATCTTCAGCGACAACAGCTGTTGGCATTCCAGTCGCTGAAAGGCATGCTGACATGCATCATTTTGTAGTCCGCATCCCCGACTGCGTGCTCTACATCGATGCCTTCTTTGACTATCTCCGATGCAAGTAGGTTGATGAGGGCCTGCTTGTTTGATGTATTGCCAAGGAAAGCCTTCTTGCTCATGGTTAGACGCATTTCTGCGGAAACTGAGACCGATGCACCAACATCATTCCCAGTCCTGTGACGATGGGCTTCGTCACTAGTGCTTGGGCCGTGATATCCGTCAAACACAACCAATGCATGACCATAGCTGCTTCACCTCACATGCCGGATTATACATCGAACAGATCTCGGCATAGGTAGAGTGTTTGCATGGGCCAAGCGAACTTGTGGAGCAATCCTCTACCATCAATAACATACTGCAATTCTGTAGTGGGCAGGGATGGGACGATGCAATCAGGGACAAGCTTTAGGATATGATCATGGATGAGCTCGGCTTTGTCCCCAGTCCGCATGCACATATGATTGTCGAAGAGAGATGCGGGTAAAGAGCACAGCTCATATTGGAGGAGATCGGGAAGAGGGATATCACCAACACCCATTAGAATAAGACGCTGGTAGAGGTGCTGTGGATCCATCTCGATTCGCTCCCCAGAAGCAGTTTTGACATAGACAGCAGAGGCGCAGAGTCTTCACCTAATTCTTCTGTTTTGCTTGCAGTGAATGCAAAACGATTTGAGTGAATGGATAATCACTTGTAACCTTTAGAAAAGTTTATTCTTTAAATAGTCAAAGAAGGAACTAGTTTTTTTTACTAGAGAAACGTAAAATGTTCTGTGCTTTTTACCGTGTTTTATCATAGTTTTGTGATTGCGTTTTGTGCAAGATTGAATATCAATTGAAAATAATCTGAATCACTTAGTCTAAGTTTGCTAAAAAAAAAGCTGCTTCAGCGTAGATGTACAATTGCAAATAGTATGGTAAGTATTTTATCCTATTAGGTTAATTCATCGATTAATTAAGAAATGTATAGATTAAGATCAAGATCACTCACCTGAATCAACTTGTCTCTAGCGTTCAATGGCGCGAAAATTACCGCTGACTCAAAACTCATTCCCAGGCCCACAATTCAATTTGTCAATCTTCACACTCGGAAGTGCACTTCTTGTCAAGCTCCCACAGCCGGGTTTGGATATCCAATTAATTATACGTCAACAAAGTGCAAGTACATATGTTTTATATATTTCTTTGACCTTGATCTTGACCTTAACGCATGACCTTGACCTCTAGCGAGCTCAAAAATAGCACCAAACGAAAGGTCATGCTCATATTAGCTGGAATTAACACTTCATATATGTCTCTGACTTACTTAGATTTGACCTGAAAGCGAGGTTTTTCCATGGGTCGAAAACGAGGGTTCCTATTTCTGGTTTCGGGTGTTGTTTTTTTTTGTGCAGTGATATTACACTAATAAACATATTTCAGGTGAGAAAGCTTTGTTAACATTTTTTTCCAACCTATGTCATTCGTTGACGGGACTATACGTATCGGTCAAGAAAACCATATTTTGTTTTCACCAATTAAAACGTGATTATCGAACCACGTGACTTGTCACGTGACCAATTTTATGTGGCACTTAGTGGCACTACACAACATTGTGAAGATAAGTTGTATTGGAAGACATTTACGGCTATGATAATAAAGAATTAGCCTTCAAACAGGTGACTACTTGAAGAGCCTCGTTTCCATGCTAAACTGCCAATCACGCAACAAAAAGTCGCCTTAACTCGAAACTGATACCACTTTTCAACTCTACTAACTACCTGACATTGTTCAGGAGGTTCTATTCTACCATAATCTGGTGTCAAACCTTTACTGTGGTGTGGGTTGAACGAAACCCCCATTTTCCGGACTCAGCTCCCCGTATCATATTCACCGTGGTGAATTTTAGAAATCGATGATAATCGATGATAATCGATGATAATCGATAATAATCGATATAATCAAGGACACTTGGGTTGTGAGTATCGATTATCATCGATTACCGATATCAATCAATACTAATCAAATGATTATTATCGATTAATATCGATGAATTCGATTACTTTCCGATGATCGATTTTTATCGATTGGTATGGCCGGGCGTGAAGTCGGGCTTCTAAATGAAATGTAGCCTATTTAAACTAAATATGTATTATTTACAATATGAGTGGCAATGTTGTATCTTATTTACAATCTCGAGCCGAAGGTGAGAGATTGTAAATAAGATACAACATTGTCACGAATATTGTAAATTACTTATGATATTGTTTACGGTAATGTCTATCATCAACATTTGTGTGGATATTTTTTTTAATTCTTCAATAAATTAAAGACAATAAAAATATAAATGAAGAAAGAAAATGGTATTTTTGTCACAAAGGGAAATATTTTGTGACGTCATAGACTGATCGTACTGACGTCATAGACTGATCGTACCCAGTGACGTCATAGACTGATCGTACTGACGTCATAGAAAGGACTTAAAGTTTAGATTTAGAACTGTTCCAATAGTTTATAGAAATATTGTATATAGATAAGAATAGCGTTTCTAACAAATAAAACTATGAATAAATAGTCATCTTGTGTTCTCTCTTTTGATATATTAGTCGTATACTGCGATTTGCAAAAATTCTGTAAAATCCTAATATATCGATATATAGTAATTTGCATAATCCTAATTCTTTGATTTTGGCTATTATTAAACCTGAATGTAAACTCAATTAACATTTGTAGTGTGTATGTGAAAAAATAATTGAAAAATTTGAAATTCATCAATTTAATGAATAAAATTACCCACAATGCACCCAATATATTGATATATTGATATAGTGCTTTTACAGAATTTTTGCAAATCGCTGTACACGTATGTCAATAAACGTTGATCATGCATGATCTGAAATGGATGATCTGAGATCGAGAGGAATTGTGAGTGGTATATAGTAACTCATATATGAAATTGCCAGTGTCAAAGTTTTTATGAGATCTATGGTACGATGTAAATTATATTTAAAAACGTACCCACAATTCCTCTCGGTCTCAGATCAACCATTTCAGATCGTCCCAACGTTTATTGCCGGCGGAAATAGCCGGTGTATACACTTGTTTGCAGAAAGGTTGTGGTATACATGTATATAAATATCTAATGAGATACGATATATCTAATGAGATGCGAAGTAATGTTTCAAAGCCGAGAATGAGGACTAGACGGGGTTTCCAGTCCGAGGCGAAGCCGAGGACTGGAAACCCCGTCTAGTCCGAATTCGAGGTTTTGGAACGACTTCTCATACTCATTAATTATTACATGCAATGGCCTAAAGGCAATAAATAAAGAGTTGCAAGATTTTAGCCCGGAAAAGCAAGAATTCCAGTCTGCATATTCTCTGCTCATGCGCAGAGTCGAGTACATCGTATATAAATAATATCCCACATGTGTTGGACTCTTGAGTAGCATGAAGTAGAGCCTGCTTTCAGATTGAATCTCATTCGGACAGAGTGGTACTCTGTCCAAGGTCCCGATGATTGTTATATGAGGGATAAGAACTCAGGAAAGAGTACTTTGAAATAGTCCTTGGACTTTGAAATGCATTTCAAAGTACTCTTGAGCGGACTTTCCGGGGTTTCCAGGTCCATCATGTGACCGGATTTGATGCACCGGATTGGCTGGTTACCTCATGAATAATTAATGAGTTTGAGAAGTATGAAACATCGCTTATTTTATTCTAATATATCAGAATCATCAATTTTAGATTAGTATCGCATCCAGCAAGGACAGCAATAATTTTCAGGACTATTTTGTGCTTTTAAAAGTTGTATTTTAGCATGTTTAACATTTTGCATCTCATTAGATCAGTTTGTATATTTGTATAATAATAATAATAATAAGCTTTATTTAAGCAGGGAACACCTTCAGCAAGCTGTTCTCCCAGGTGTCCCTGACAATAAATGTATAGAGTG
Source organism: Actinostola sp. cb2023 (assembly GCA_033675265.1). Taxonomy (NCBI): domain Eukaryota; kingdom Metazoa; phylum Cnidaria; class Anthozoa; order Actiniaria; family Actinostolidae; genus Actinostola; species Actinostola sp. cb2023. Next base: position 36,525 of record JAUJYZ010000314.1, read on the forward strand.
ATTCCAATACTGAGTGATTCCAATAAACCTGGGCATTACTAACTACACCAATACACACTATTAGACACTCACTCTTTTGTTGTCTTTTGTTACTTTGCATCTAATATACACTGACAGCTAATTAGTAGTGCCCAGGTTTATTGGAATCACTCTATTGGAATAACTTTATAGATACTGAGATTTACTCACTAAAATTCCATGCACTACATTTTCGTTCGTTCACTATTGTTAGCCAATCAGTTGCCGCGTATCGTTTCTACAACGCTTTCCATCGTCGATAGAGAAATTTTTAGTTGAGTTTTAAAATCTCAGTAGTATAGAGTGATTCCAATAAACCTGGGCATTACTAATTACACCAATACACACTATTAGACACTCACTCTTTTGTTTTCTTTAGTTCCTTTGCATCTAATAAACACTGACAGCAAATGTTTAATGCCCAGGTTTATTGGAATCACTCTATAATAAACACAATACAGCATGGAAAATACTTTGTACAGTTTTTATTTATTCGTGATATAGTTAATAGAGGGGACCCTTGCTTCCCCTCTATTTTAGAACTATGTTCGTGATAAGTATCAGAAAAGTCACTTGCTCGAGGACTCGCTCGTTCGTTTTCACTCGTGAATAACGAAACCGTATAAGCTCGCATTTTCGATGAAGTATTATCTATATAATTCAGTTCATTGTAGTTATTTTCTTTCTTTCTTCCTTTCTTTCTTTCTTTCTTCAAATTAAATGGTTCACATTCCTTCGTGCAAAAAAATATCCCGTGTCGACTCTCCGTGCATGGTATTTTTCCCGCCTACTTCTTCTCGACCAATCAGACGGCGCTATCAAAACGCCCACTGAATTTCTTCCATTCTGATTGGTCGAAAAACATTTGGTTAACATTTGCATCCCATGTGGAGCAGCTTCGAGCAGCTTGGCGTTCAAACTTCAACAAGACTTTAACCGGTAAGCTAAGTTTAATGTTGTTTTACTGAATGCTTTTCCTTCGGTCTGCATTTTGGCTTCTAAAAGGCAAGGTAAACCTAGCAACTACAGCTCTTAGCTAGAATTTCTACGCTCAGAGTTCTAATATTTCAGTTACAAAAGCTATTTAAAAGTCCAGGTTTGCATATGGCTTAACTTTGTCCGCTTAGTCGCTAGTTACTCGAGTCTTTTAAACTTCATTGTCGGGTTTTGAATGCTGTTCAACAAGGTTGCTGTTCGTGTCGTTGCGCCTTGCAGATCTACTCGAACCGTGTAACGTCATCTTTAAACTATGATTTGTGAGATTTTGGAAACTCGCTGAATAGTTGCGCTTTTCAGTCTCTCTAATTTCATATAATTTTCTTAAAACTGTAGCCTACAAATTAAAGCTGATTCAGGGTGGTAGAAGTGGATGACCCCTCTTCCCCAAAGTGCCAGCCAAACAGGCTATAAAACTGACATTAATTTGTACATTGTAGGTTGAAGAAACAGAACTTATCAAAGCTAGGTGTGAGCAATACAGACAACAAGCCCAACATTTGGAGTTTCAAACTAGAGAACTCCAAGCTGTTCTTCAAAGAAGAGAAGAGCAAATGGATAAAACTTGATAGGCCTTACATGCTGCGTCTGAGACCACTGAGTTGTGGAGATTACGAAGGCTCCCTGATCCTGACGCAAGATGATGACGAGTTTGAACATTTTGAAGGTATAATGAAAACCATAGTATATCAGCTTGGTAACTGTTTGTAATTGTTTTTTTTTGTCACCCCACAGGCAGCCCAACCATTGCTTCTGAGGCTACTAATCAATCCAAAGATATTTGCGTCTTTTTTGATGGGTTTCCTGTGGTAGAGCGCGTGCGCAAACGTAATGTTGGGTTCCCTGTACATAAAAATGTATATAATGTTGGGCTCCCTGTACGCATCTCGCAAGGCGTGCCCGCATATTGCATTTCTGCGGGCTCGTCTTGCGGGACGCACACAGGGAGCCCAACATAATACGTATTGCGCGCGCGCTCTACCACAGGAAACCCATCAAAAAGACGCAAATAACTTTTTATCTATATTATTTAGTAGCCTCTGAAGCAATGGTTGGATTGCCTGTGGTCATTAAATAGAGCCGTTTACACTGGATAGAAAAAGCGCACGCTCTTCAAACCTTTGAAATTCATTGGAAATTTGTTAGAAATTTCAATATCCAAGGTTTTGGACATTTAGAAATAATTTCCAAGGTTTGGAAGTTAGTTTCAAGTTCAATTTCCAACAAATTTCCTATGACATTCCAAGGTATGAAGAGCACACGTTTTTTCCAGCTATTTTTTTATTATCCCACTTTAGAGAGCGCATCCTCAGCTTTATTGCTGTTTGGTTTTGTTCCATTTGTTGATATGTAAGCTAGGTATTTCGATGACTTCTTTCTCACCATCTTTCTCTGTGCAACATTGCACGCAATATTGCTAAAAGAGATATGCAAGTGCGCGCATATGACTGAATTAGAAACCGTTTTGGACAAGTTGCGCAAATTATATGCCAAGGTGGACACGCTGTACTGCCAGTAGGGGACCTCGTGTTCTGTTGGAAATCGCCTGCCTTTGGCAAATCATAAAAATAATCCGCACACCTTCGGTTGCACCGTGTGACTACCGCACTTCTGTTATTCATTCCCACATCGAGTTCCAATATTTTCTCTTCGTGTCTCTAGATTCCTTGATGCCTATGATAACAACAGCACCCAACCAGGAATCGCGCTTAATCGAATTGGAGTTCCAAAACGAACGCTTAAAGAAACAGTTAGCTTCTTCTGTTGAACCTGTAGTCAACTGCAACAGATGAAAAACAGGCTTGATGATGTGGTGCGTTCTAAAAAGTCTTATGGATTTCAAAATGACTATGAAAAAGCTGAAAGAGAAATTAACAAGTAGGTGTTTTAGCAAAGGAAGTAATAATATTATTTGAACAGTGGATTTACAGATGATGTGATATATGTCACCCTCTTTAAATAAAGTCATTTATTATGATTATGATTTATTATATTATATATATACATTCTAATTTACTAGATTGAAACAGCATGTTGTGGAACTGGAAGACTTCAGACAACAGAATGCTAATCTAGAAGAAAAAAAAGAGTTTTCTCAAGGAAAAAGCTCTGTTTGAGAAACCGGTAAAAAGAATCAAATAAGTTTATACAATTGAAGGGGTCCCTGAGTGAGCTGCAAGAATGGAGTAAATTATAAAATCCCAAATTCTCCTTTGAAATTCAAAGAATCTTGAGGAGAATTTATATTTTGATCAGAGATCACTTACGTTGTTCTTGCAGGGAGCCCTTCAATTATAATAAGACCTTAAGCAATGATGATCAAATGCTAGAAATCAAATCTAACCTTTAGCTTGATTCTTAAAATTGTAGCCTACAAATTAAAGCTGATTCAGGGTGGTAGAAGTGGATGACCCCTCTTCCCCAAAGTGCCAGCCAAACATGCAGGCTATAAAACTGACATTAATTTGTACATTGTAGGTTGAAGAAACAGATCTTATCAAAGCTAGGTGTGAGCAATACAGACAACAAGCCCAACATTTGGAGTTTCAAACTAGAGAACTCCAAGCTGTTCTTCAAAGGAGAGAAGAGCAAATGGATAAAACTTTAAGAGAAAGGGATGAGGTGGGTGTGACTGATTCCAATATAAATCCAGACATCTCGGCCCTTATAGCTTCCATTTTCTGATTTGATATAGGCCTTACATGCTGCGTCTGAGACCACTGAGTTGTGTTGATTACGAAGGCTCCCTGATTCTGACGCAAGATGATGACGAGTTTGAACATTTTGAAGGTATAATGAAAACCATAGTATATCAGCTTGGTAACTGTTTGTAATTGTTTTTTTTTTGTCACCCCACAGAGATTTTAAATTAAGCGTTGAAAATGATGTGACCCTGCCCTAGCGATGGGAATGAAATTCCCTTGCCCTCCCCTTGGGCTTGGCCTAAAATATCATGACCCTCCCCCTGCACAGATAAGGGACCTGTCATTTTTTATCGCCTTTCGGAGGATTTTGGAAATAAACTATATTAATTATATATATTAATAACATCTGATTCCCCCTCAAACACGTGATAGATTTCCCTGCACACCTCCAACTTATTATTTCACTGACCCCCACCCTCCCACTAGAGCCCCAAGTTATTATTACACTGACCCCCATCCTCCCACTAGAGCCCCAACTTATTATTACACTAACCCCCATCCTCCCACTAGAGCCCCAACTTATTATTACACTAACCCCCATCCTCCCACTAGAGCCCCAACTTATTATTACACTGACCCCCATCCTCCCACTAGAGCCCCAACTTATTATTACACTGACCCCCACCCTCCCACTAGAGCCCCAACTTATTATTACACTGACCTCCACCCTCCCACTAGAGCCCCAACTTATTATTACACTGACCCCCACCCTCCCACTAGAGCCCCAACTTATTATTACACTGACCCCCATCCTCCCACTAGAGCCCCAACTTATTATTACACTGACCCCCATCCTCCCACTAGAGCCCCAACTTATTATTACACTGACCTCCACCCTCCCACTAGAGCCCCAACTTATTATTACACTGACCCCCACCCTCCCACTAGAGCCCCAACTTATTATTACACTGACCTCCATCCTCCCACTAGAGCCCCAACTTATTATTACACTGACCCCCATCCTCCCACTAGAGCCCCAACTTATTATTACACTGACCCCCACCCTCCCACTAGAGCCCCAACTTATTATTACACTGACCCCCATCCTCCCACTAGAGCCCCAACTTATTATTACACTGACCCCCATCCTCCCACTAGAGCCCCAACTTATTATTACACTGACCCCCACCCTCCCACTAGAGCCCCAACTTATTATTACACTGACCCCCACCCTCCCACTAGAGCCCCAAGTTATTATTACACTAACCCCCACCCTCCCACTAGAGCCCCAACTTATTATTACACTGACCCCCACCCTCCCACTAGAGCTAGCCCCAACTTATTATTACACTAACCCCCATCCTCCCACTAGAGCCCCAACTTATTATTACACTGACCCCCACCCTCCCACTAGAGCCCCAAGTTGCATTGCTTAGTTTTGTGTTACTAGAAACGTCGAGTACACAGTGCAGTGAAATTTGGAAATATTCTAATAATACCAAAATATACTTACGAAAATGATTTAAAATAATTAAGGCAAGACAATTCGTTACATAATAATAAATACAATATACATGTAGCAGGCTCGTAATAGGCCAGTAACAATGGGAAGGTCCTAGAGGGGCACAATATGACGAGCGGCAAAGTCGCAAGGTCCTAGGCATGCCCCCCAATGTTTTTTAAGGTGTAGGGTCTCCCTAATACCACCAATACTGTTATTACAACACTAGTGTGAGCTTTTAATATGGAAGTAAAATTGAAATAACACCTGTTCTAGCCTTGAACATATCGTCATTCTCAAAAAGGTTGTCCAGATGAAGACTGCAGTACTACAATAAAGTCATGTGATTCGCTATGTATTCAATTTCCTCGTGTGGAATTTCAATTGTGAGATTAAAAAGTCGGCATGGCATTGTGAGAACTGAATGTAATGGCGCTGGTATCAATTCACAGCTTCGCGTGCAGAAATTGTAAACAATGGATCACGTGACTTTATTGTAGTATTGTAGTCTTTTCATCTGGACAACCTTTCTGAGAATGACTGTATTTCGTATCCAGAAAACCTAAATATTCACAAAGGTAGTAAATTATATGAGTCGGTATGAAAATAAGGCATAGAATATACTAGTACTCACTGTATTACAACATATATATTAGACGATTACGCAGATTATCTTGTGGACTTTTCTAAACTTTGAGAGTGATTGTAGTTGTTTTTGTTTCAGAAAATTATATTAGGAAAAATGAAGAAATGATTCAAGTGAATTATTATGGCACAAAGTGTAACTCAACATGAGCAAGAGAGAAACAAACGAAACGAAGATATCGGACGCGCTGAAAGCAATGTGAGCAAGCTTATGCAAGGGAATAACTCGCCTGAGTGAGGAAGTTGAGCGTCTAGTCCATATCGAGAAAGCATTGAATGAAAACCGCAACATCTTGAGCCGGAAAGAATTAGAAGCGCACAAAGTCGAACAACAAAGCATTAAAGAGGAAAAAGAATCGACGCTTTTGGAGGAAAATGCTCTTCTATTGGTATGTGCCTTGTAGTTTTACATCAGTTGTTGGAAACTGTCATTCTATTGGTATGTACCTTGTAGTTTTACATCAGTTGTTGGACACTGTCATTCTGTTGGTATGTACCTTGTAGTTTTACATCAGTTGTTGGAAACTGTCATTCTGTTGGTATGTACCTTGTAGTTTTACATCAGTTGTTGGACACTGTCATTCTGTTGGTATGTACCTTGTAGTTTTACATCAGTTGTTGGAAACTGTCATTCTGTTGGTATGTACCTTGTAGTTTTACATCAGTTGTTGGAAACTGTCATTCTGTTGGTATGTACCTTGTAGTTTTACATCAGTTGTTGGAAACTGTCATTCTGTTGGTATGTACCTTGTAGTTTTACATCAGTTGTTGGAAACTGTCATTCTGTTGGTATGTACCTTGTAGTTTTACATCAGTTGTTGGAAACTGTCATTCTGTTGGTATGTACCTTGTAGTTTTACATCAGTTGTTGGAAACTGTCATTCTGTTGGTATGTACCTTGTAGTTTTACATCAGTTGTTGGACACTGTCATTCTGTTGGTATGTACCTTGTAGTTTTACATCAGTTGTTGGAAACTGTCATTCTGTTGGTATGTACCTTGTAGTTTTACATCAGTTGTTGGAAACTGTCATTCTGTTGGTATGTACCTTGTAGTTTTACATCAGTTGTTGGACACTGTCATTCTGTTGGTATGTACCTTGTAGTTTTACATCAGTTGTTGGAAACTGTCATTCTGTTGGTATGTACCTTGTAGTTTTACATCAGTTGTTGGAAACTGACATTCTATGTTATCTGGTAAGATATAAAGCTGCAAGAAATGGTCACTGGTTGAAGTCCCTTTTTAAACAATAATACAATTGAACAAACTCAGGTGGTTTAAGGCTTGGTTTTATAGAGCAACATGTAAAATCACATTTTTACAATATCTCTCTCCATTTATAACGAATGATTATGGTGTTTGGTCCTTAGGAGGCATTTAGGTTTTGTAATATTTTAAGTGCAATTATGTTAATTTCTAAAGGTCACGTGACCTTAAAATGAGAAAAAGAGAAAATTGAAAATGGGGAGTACAGAGACTTTTCTTAGGATAATAAAATAGGTGTTATTTGATGATGTTTGAAGAGGTCTTCCTAAGTTAGCCTTTGCTCGTTGTCCCCAGCTAAACGGTAAAGAGAAAAATGAAAATATATAATTTTCAGCTTGGTCACGTGACCTATTTTGTCAATTATCTCCATAACTAACAATGATGGACAACGAGCAAAGGCTATTTTGGAAAGACCTATTGAATTGTCCTTATTTAATACACAATCTATTATTCTAAGAAAAGTCTCTGTACACCCCATTTTTTGTTGAGTCTTTCGTACATTTGTGACCACGTGGTTTGTCACGTGATACGGCATGTCCAGTAGTTACCATATAATATTATCTGTTTCAACGAACTACAGCTACTAGCCGAGTTTCAGCTTGGTAGGTGAAATGCCTGACTCAATAATTCAAAAATTGTGATTTTATGAGTAATTAGTCTCTCAGCCAAGCCTTAAACCACCTGAGAAGTTTACTTGCATTTTGTGACGGCAACTTTCAGTTCATTGCATACATTTATTCCATGAACACAATGTGCAATCGACCATTTCAACATTAGGGATAATTGTAAGGCACCTCTTCTATAGTATCCCTAATAGTTGAGCACTACAGTCCGGTAAGTTCAGCATTTTGTTGACTCTTTGCTGTTTTGGTAAGCGGTCTGCTGTTGGGCGATGGGTTTATTACGAAGTTTTCACGAAGAATTTCCAATTGGTTCACTTCGAACTTAGTGCGCATGCGTGGGCTTCGTTTGACATTTTTTTCGCAATTCGTTTTGACTTCCGTACTGGTTGTACTTGAGGCTAAGCAACTTAATTCTATCCCAGTCATAGGGATAATTGTAAGGCACCTCTTCTATAGTATCCCTAATAGTTGGGCACTTAGGCGGTATAAGGGCTGAGATGTCTGGGTTTATATTGGATTCAGTCACACCCACCTCATTCGTAACATTATTAACATTATAAAGTTTATTATTAATTATTTATGTTGTTTTTTTTTTACATTTTTTCGCAATTCGTTTTGATTTCCGTACTGGTTGTACTTGAGGCTAAGCAACTTAATTCTATCCCAGTCATAGGGATAATTGTAAGGCACCTCTTCTATAGTATCCCTAATAGTTGGGCACTTAGGCGGTATAAGGGCTGAGATGTCTGGGTTTATATTATATACTGAGGGTTTCTAATTCCTCTGTGCCGACTTGAACGGCCGCTTCGAATTGTCCTGCTAATTCATGATCGCGATCGGCCATCGCTGAGTTCTGCCGTTTGATCCAATTTTTATGTTTTTTTGACAGTTTTTCGCAATTCGTTTTGACTTCCGTACTGGTTGTACTTGAGGCTAAGCAACTTAATTCTATCCTAGTCCTAGGGATAATTGTAAGGAAATGAACATTTTGCCTCAAAGGAAAAGACCAGCTGTAAGTCCACAGCAGGTACAGTGGTAGAAGGGTAACAATCAAATATGAACAAATATGGTATTTGCAACTATCTCGTAGTGATTATCTGAATTTCGGTGCAGTGCGAGTAATAGCTCAGTATCGAGGCAGTGCAAGGTATTATACTGGACGTGTCGTGAAACTTGATAAAGCCAATCCCAGAGATCATGCAATAGTTCGGTGAGTTCCTGAAAGTTAATGAAACACACATATCATGACATATAGTAAGCCTTTTAGAGGCAGGTCAGTCTGAAATGTTCCATTCTTAGTCTTTCATACAACCATAAAAGGTTACAAAGGACTCATTTCATGAATTTCATGTCGATCCGAAAGCCAACTGAAATGGTTCATTTGTAGCCCTTTCCATAACCTTTCAGGAAAATGAAAGATGCTATTTCATCTATGACTTGCTGGGTGTTGAAAGATGTTGAAAGATATGGCGAACCCCGGTATTTTTGGGTAAGGTCGCAGCTCTTAGAAGATCTCGTCCAATTGGTTGAATACTATTAGAGTAAAACAATAGAACCCAATCCGCATAGAACGAGTAGATAATGAATTCTATTGTTTGTATTATCCAATCACAACAGATCTTATAAGCAGCTGCGAGACATACCGTTTCTTTGGGCGTCTTTTATGTGTCTTGTTAACTGACGAGGATTTAGTTTTAAATCTCCCGTAACACTCCTGGCAATGGAATTGGTAGCTCTCCTGAAATGAAGTACAATAACAATATATCAATGCACATTATTATCTATTAATATAAACATAGATAATAGACCTTTTTAGGCTAATCCTCGGTGTAAGAACCACACAACTGACGTCACGTTTGAACCTCCTTCACTAAATCAGCGCGGCTACGCGGTGATCTCATTAATATTCATATATCCTAAGCTCCTATATGAAGTGGCTACGCGGTGATCTCATTAATATTCATATATCCTAAGCTCCTATATGAAGTGGCTACGCGGCTACGCGGTGATCTCATTAATATTCATATATCCTTAGCACTTAGGCGGTATAAGGGCTGAGATGTCTGGGTTTATGTTGGATTCAGTCACAACCACCTCATTCGTAACTTTATTAACATTATAAAGTTTATTATTAATTATTTATGTTTGGTTTTTTTACATTTTTTTCGCAATTCGTTTTGACTTCCGTACTGGTTGTACTTGAGGCTAAGCAACTTAATTCTATCCCAGTCATAGGGATAATTGTAAGGCACCTCTTCTATAGTATCCCTAATAGTTGGGCACTTAGGCGGTATAAGGGCTGAGATCTCTGGGTTTATATTGGATTCAGTCGCACCCACCTCATTCGTAACATTATTAACATGATTATAAAGTTGATTATAAAGTTTATTATTAATTATTTATGTTTGGTTTTTTTACATTTTTTTCGCAATTCGTTTTGACTTCCGTACTGGTTGTACTTGAGGCTATTAAGCAACTTAATTCTATCGCAGTCATAGGGATAATTGTAAGGCACCTCTTCTATAGTATCCCTAATAGTTGGACACTTAGGCGGTATAAGGGCTGAGATCTCTGGGTTTATATTGGATTCAGTCGCACCCACCTCATTCGTAACATTATTAACATGATTATAAAGTTGATTATTAAGTTGATTATTAATTAGTTATGTACTAATTGACTTTTTTTTTCGCAATTCGTTTTGACTTCCGTACTGGTTGTACTTGAGGCTAAGCAACTTAATTCTATCCCAGTCATAGGGATAATTGTAAGGCACCTCTTCTATAGTATCCCTAATAGTTGGGCACTTAGGCGGTATAAGGGCTGAGATCTCTGGGTTTATATTGGATTCAGTCGCACCCACCTCATTCGTAACATTATTAACATGATTATAAAGTTGATTATTAAGTTGATTATTAATTAGTTATGTACTAATTGACATTTTTTTTTCGCAATTCGTTTTGACTTCCGTACTGGTTGTACTTGAGGCTAAGCAACTTAATTCTATCCCAGTCATAGGGATAATTGTAAGGCACCTCTTCTATAGTGTCCCTAATAGTTGGGCACTTAGGCGGTATAAGGGCTGAGATGTCTGTGTGTTATTAAAGAATTCGCAATTGTATATTTATTTTTACAACATTCAAAAACAAAACCTGGATGTTGTTCATAAAAAAGCCGAACATAGCTCTTCCAGGAAAGATCTTCTTCTTCTTTTTTAGCAAAAGTGCCCCGCAGCACTTTCGACCGATTTGCATATTTTTTTGAACTTCTCTTCTTGATTTCTTTCAAAAGCTGGTCCTGTTACACAACAGAAATATAACATGATTTAGCTGATGTGCATTTGTTAATCATAGATGCATTCTCAAATGATCAACTAGCTATAGTTAGTATTTATTGCCACAACATTCCATGACAAAGCCTTGACTGATGTTTTTGACCAAAAGTTTTGTAAAGCTTCTCCATGGCAGATCCGTATCCTCTTTTTTGACAAACTTTCCCCGCACTCTCGACCGATTGCCATGTGCACTTCCACTTCTCTTTAAATTCGTAACTTTATTAACATTATAAAGTTTATTATTAATTATTTATGTTGTTTTTTTGACATTTTTTTCGCAATTCGTTTTGACTTCCGTACTGGTTGTACTTGAGGCTAAGCAACTTAATTCTATCCCAGTCATAGGGATAATTGTAAGGCACCTCTTCTATAGTATCCCTAATAATTGGGCACTTATAGCGGGCAATATGGGCTGAGATCTCTGGGTTTATATTCGGATCCAGTCGCACCCACCGACGGTTCTGAAACCATGTTTTTATATTATATTAATGTACGTCAGTTTCAGGAGTTTCGCCAAATCTTGGAGTTCTTCTGCAGATGGATATTTATTGATGGTAAATGTTTTGTTTGGTTTGAGAGTTAATTCTCCTAGACTTTTTTTTCCAAATCTGTTTCCTGTCTTTGGTTGGTCGTTTTTTTCAATTGCAACATGTAAAAGGTGTTGCAGATCCGATTCCTCTCTGTAATAATAACAATTAATAATATATTAATCTTTATCTTCAGATAGCAGTTTGTGCTGATGGAATTGGCTCATCTTTCACATCACGGCTACAATTACATATTATACATTTACTTTTCTGTTTTGTGTACCGTATTCACCGGCGTATAAGCCGCACTTTTTTTCCGAAAATCGCGATCCAAAGTTGGGGGTGCGGCTTATCTGCGAGAACATCGGGAATTGGTCCCAGAAAGTTACATAAAATGAACATAAAAGTATAAGTATAATGAACCTTAGATTTTAGAACTGATAACTTGTTAATCTTCTCTGTATCGTTCACCGTAAGGAGTGCTAATCTTCTCTGTATCGTTCCAATTTACATGTAATACGAACATATCCCGATACGTAACCGGAGTTCGGTTGTATGTTCTCGTTGTATGATGTGAACTGCGCGAGACTGAGCAGCTCGGGGCCCTTCGGCTCGAGCACTAATACTTCGGATTTAATTCGATACGCGCTCGGAAACTATTTGACCCGTTTGTGGCCAACGAAAAAATCCTGAATGCCCATTTGATAACTCGGGCTTCCTCCAGAAGTGCCCGAGTAAAAAAAACATTTTTTCCAAAATTTGCATTGCCAAACTCGGAGTGCGGCTTATCTGCGAATGCGGCTTATACGCCGGTGAATACGGTATATTGTATTGCTTGTTCTTTGTCAATATCTAAAAGTTGGTTGATCTTTAACCAAGGATCCCTGCATGATGTATTTAGCAGTCAGATTAATATAGTTTTCCAATGTACGGTCTTGCAGTCAAGTCATTTCAACATGCATAGGGCATCTATCTATCTATCTAGCACCTATTATGTATACTCACGAGTGGGCCACCGGAGCTACCTTGCTCACCCTGTAACAGAACAACAGTTCCTTAACAACACAATTGGGAATTCAACTCAAGTCATATCAACCATTATACTTACCCCTTCTCCGTTCTCTCTGACGAGTCCAGGGCGTCCAACAGAGCCAGGTGGGCCCTACATCATTAAAAGAACATACCAGAGATTATTGAACACGTCTAAGACCTTAATTTTCCCCTGACATTTATTATTCATATGAAAATATTTAATCAGGCGGGACTCCTCCATGAAAGTTGTCCTACACTTTTTTTCCAAATCCGCGTCCTGTCTTTAACCTTGGTATTGGCCCCTTACTTGATCTTTCTTATAAACAGCAACATGCAAAAGTGATTCCTCGATCTCTGCAGTAATAATAAGAATTATAAGAATTAATAATATATTGATCTTCAACTTGCGATAAGATGCCTTCTTGCAATGTGTTTGATAGTGGCTTGCACCGATGGCTTTGGCTTGTCTTTCACATCAGACAATGCCGTATTCACACATTTATTATTGCTGTAAATATCTCCTCCATGAGAGGTCTTTTGGGGTTTTTTTTGCCCTACTTTTTGCCATTGCCCCTGACCTGTCCAAAATGTTCCGATGGAATAAATGTATGCAATCAACTGAAAGTTGCCGCCACAAAATGCAAGTAAACTTTGTTCAATTGTATTATTGTTTAAAAAGGGACTTCAACCAGATAACATAGAATGACAGTTTCTTGCATGACAGTGTCCAACAACTGATATACTTACCAACGGAATGACAGTTTCCAACAACTGATGTAAAACTACAAGAATGACAGTTTCCAACAACTGATGTAAAACTACAAGGTACATACCAATAGAATGACAGTTTCCAACAACTGATGTAAAACTACAAGGTACATACCAACAGGATGACAGTTTTACATACCAACATATTTTATGACAGTTTCCAAATGCTGCCTCGTGCAGTCTTCAAAACAGGATCATAATTAAACTATGATGTTATAATGATTCCTTGGCCTGCCACTGTGTCAAAAACTATTTTGGGATCACTGCACGCGCAGGGGCCTTGAGAGAGTAGAAACCTAGAAAAAAAGGATTATTGAATACAAGGATACTGATTTACATTAAATTAGACTAGAGTGCAGACACTAAAACCGTGAAACAGTGCAAACTATTTAGTGCTAAATAGCACCAATGAAACAATAGAAAACAAAAGACATTGCACTATTTATAGTGCTAATTAAGGTTAGCACTGTTTCACAGTTTTAGTGTTTGTACTCTAATCAGACTAGCATGATATTAGAGTGATTCCAATAAACCTGAGCACTACTAATTAGTTGTCGGTGTTTATTAGATGCAATTAAGGAACAAAAGAAAACAAAAGATTGAGTGTCTAATAGTGTGTGTTAGTGTAATTAGTAATGCCCAGGTTTATTGGAATCACTCTATTGAATACAAAGATAATATTTAAATTAGACTAATAGTGGCATGACTGATTAATATTATTGAATACAAGGATATTTAAATTAGACTATTATATATAGAGCCGCGATGGCATGACAAACTAGCATGCTTAATTTTATACCAATATTTCTTGTTTTATTTGCATAGGTAAGAAGACTAAGTATTTTATGCTATGATTGCAATAAACCTCTGAAATAAAAATTAAATGTTAATGTGATAATAGAACTTATATTACACAAAGGAAAGCAATTTATATATTTTGTAATATATTAATAGTGTCTATTATAGTCTATGCTAACTATTTCACAGGTTTATTGCAATCACTCTAGTACGTGCACGCTGGTGTATTGCCTTCGCATTACTTTTATATCATCGATCGAGTACTCCCTCGAAAGCCTTTGCTACTTGAAATACGCAACAAAATTAGCCATATATCTTATATAGTCTATTAGTATATTTTATAGCTTTTGAAAAATATAAATTATAACAAACTGAAACTAAATAAGTCTAAAACGAGTGGTGTAGCCTTCGTATATTACAATTTATTATATTTTTTAGCTTTTCAGTACTCCCTCGAAAGCCTTTGCTACTTTGAACATAAAGCACTTTAAATTAGCCATATATCATAGATACAATTCTATTATTATATTTTTTAGCTTTTGATTATATATATATACTGTCATATACTGTATATACTGTAACTAAATAAGTGCTAAATAAAGAACTTAATTAGCGATATATCATCATAGATACAATTCTATTATATTTTTTAGCTTTTGATTATATATATACACTGTACACTGTATATACTGTAACTAAATAAGTGCTAAATAAAGAACTTGAACTTTTGTCTTTACTGAAGTTGAAAAATCTTCAACTTTACGAAACTCACTCAGTTTCTGCAGTGTCGGCCAAAGAAAACTTTCTTGAATTGTCATTTCAGACATTTCACGCACGTCTTTCTTGCAAATTCATGGATCACGGTTTTGAAGGAATGGTCAATGCTCAGCGTGCGTCCATTGCCGGTTATGGATGCACACCGCCGGAGGCTGCTAAAAGTGCGACTCTAGCTTATTGAGTGCTTTGCAGCCGACCAAGTGCATCCATTATATAAACTCTATGGATGCACAGCTGAAGCGTTGACCATTTCTTTAATTTATAACATATAGTTACTGCAAATTCAAATAAAACAATTTTATTTTCCAATTGATTTCAGAGCGTGTGCGCTATGCCGATGACGTGAGCATTGTCCATTGAGTTATGGATGCTCGCTCGCGCACCCTAATTTGCCAATCGGAGCGCGCGTTGTATCAATGCTATGTTACAATATCTTTTGTTTATGAAGTGTTTTTCACGATTCACGCGCCATATTTGGGCCAAATCCGTGTCACGTGTAACCCTTTGCTACCCTGCTAATAGAGTGCAAACACTAAAACCATGCATATGAAGTGCTAACTTTAATTAGCACTAAATAGTGCAATATTCTTCTGTTTTCTATCGGGTTTTATTGGTGCTATTTAACACGTAAATAGTTTGTACTGTTTTAGTGTTTGCACTCTACTAAAACCACCAATACTGTTTTTACACTAGTGGCACGAGCTATTTAAGCAAAGCTTATATATATGGAACCCGGGGGAGGGGGGGGTACTCCCTTAAATTTAGGACGGGGGTGTGCCGCTGAGTCTCTGAGACCCTGGACCTGTTCCAGACAAAAAAAAAAGATCATTTTGCGACCCTGTTCCAGACAAAATGGCCAAAATAGGTACCCAGACCCAGACCCAGACCCAGACCCAGACCCAAACTGAACGTAAAATATACCCCTGTTCCAGACAGAAACAGTGATTTGTATACCCTGTTCCAGAGTCGGAGAGACAACAACCATACCCTGCTTAGCGGCACATCCCCGTATAGTCCATATATGGGAGTACCCCCCGGGATATGGAAGCAAAATTGAAATAACTGACCCTGTCCTTGAACCTACTTTCAAAAAACGTTCTGAATCTCAAACCTGATCTTTGACCTAAAAACAGTATTCGCCAATGCAGGTCTTCGCCTAAAGGTCGTGGTATATTTCAGTAATTACAAGATAGATCACAACTCATACCCACGGTTGTGCATTATTACAATCCCTCTCGGTCTGCAGCCAACGTTTTTTGAACAACCATTGCTTTTGAGGCTATTTAATAATAAATATAAATACATTTATGTTGGCGCGTCTTTTTTTGATGGGCTTCCTGTGGTAGAGCGCGCGTGCGCAACACGTATTATATTGGGCTTCCTGTGTTGAGTAAGGTGTAATGTTGGGCTTCCTGTGTTGAGTAAGGTATAATGTTGGGCTCCCTGTGCATGTCCCGCTCATCCCGCATCATAATGTGTATATTTAAACCTGTTTCAATATATACACATTGCTGCGGGCGCGTCCCGCAGGACGCACACAGGAAGCCCAACATTATACATTTCTATACACAGGGAACCCAATATATAAATGCGCGTGCGATCTACCACAGGAAACCCAACAAAAAAAGACGCAAATATCATTTTATTGAATTATTTAGTAGCCTCAAAAGCAATGGTTGGGCTGCCTGTGTATGGGACCGAAACTAAGAACGGCCATTTGGGCCATTTTTGCTCATTTTGCATTTTCCATTGAAAATCGTCATTTTGGACCATTTTTGCACATTTTGCATGGACCAGGAGGCTCCTGCATGGACTATATAATCCATTGAAAATCATCATTTGGGATCTTTTTCGAGCATATTTCATGGGCTTGCTATAATCCATTGAAAATCGTCATTTTGGGTCTTTTTCCGAGCATTCTCTATGGGCTATATATAGTCCTATGAAAAACGTCATTTGGGGCCATTTTGAGCCATTTTTGAGCATTTTGCATGGTCTTAAACCACCAAAAATGACTGTTTTGAACGGTGTTTGAGCATTTTGGATAGGCTATAGTCGATTGATTGATATGGTTTTACCATTCCTATAATACTATAATATTAAAACACAATGCTCTTTATGATCACATGAGCATAAATTTATGTGACCCTCCCCTTGTCACTTGCCTGTTTTGTTCATGACCCTCCCCCATTTTCAATCCCCCATCCCCTCTGCTAATTTCTGCTAATTTGGCTGTCGTTGTATGCTAATCAGTACGCATGTACAGTTCGTGAGAGCGCGACTTTTAAATTGTAAATTGTAATTATAATGGGCTTGTAACACCTGTCACGTGACTTTTTAAATTTTCACCGAAGACAAACGAAAATACCATGAAAGAGCATACTAAAATTAGTAAAATTTGAAAAGAATCAAGTAAATAAAAAAAACGTTAACGGCTTTCAAAGTAGACTGTGAACAGTCCCCCTTTTCCCTCCAGACTCTCTCCAGACTCTCTCCAGACTCAGTCGAACGAGCTAGAGAAAAACAATCCCGGACGCGCGAGGATTGGGGAGAGTTCTCGCGCGTCCGGGATTGTTTTTCTCTCGTTCGACCGAGTCTGGAGGGAAAAGGGGGACTGTTCACAGTCTACTTTCAAAGTTTCCCGCTAATAATAATAATAATAAACTTTATTTCACGAGGGTACATTTAACAGTTTTCACTGATGAACTCATGGCCCCCGCTTTGACAAGGAATTGTATGGATTTTTCGCTTGGAGCCGCAAGCGCCAACATACATTTCATTTCCATACAAAAAAGGCAAAGTTTGAATGCCTGTAACTATTGCCCTATTTACGTATTTTCCTTCAAACTTTCCACTTTTACTAACTTTAGCATGCTCTTTCCAGTTATGGTATTTTCGTTTGTCTCACGTGACAGGTGTTACACGCCCATTGTAACTAGTAAAAGTTGCTCTAGGCCCCACTGAATGCTGTCGAAACGTGGTGAAATGTGGAGCGACGAGGATCGAAGTTTGGGATCCCTGCCAGGCCGGAGGCCGAGGGTCCCTTTCCCCTCTCTTGTCTCGGATTTCTTTATTTGGAGTTGCATGCGGAGGAGGCTAGGGTTCCGACTCCAAATCAGTTACGTAACTCATCACTCCGTACCTTTTAGGGTCAATTGTTTATATTTATTTTCTTTATTGAACAAACATGAAAGAACAGAAAAAGATGTTGTCCAGTCACTGATTAAACGATATCAGCACAATCACTTTTAGGTTAAAATCAACATGGCTTCAACAGCTCCTTTTAATCCATGCGGCTCCTGACCAGACTCAATGTTTGTTTTGTGGGCTTCCTGTGGTTCTCCCCAGTCTCTCACTGCCATCATGTCCATGTGAGTCTTGACAGTTCTCGTGGTGTTGAATGGTCGTGATTTTCTCTTTCAAGAAGGCATTATTCCTAAATACCAGTTGTCAGGTACTTGTTCATTACTTTGTTAACATGTATAGATGTAATTGTTGTATAACTATCGTGGGTCATTGATAACAAAACGCTGTTCATTCATGTGAAGCATCTAAACACCGTCTAGTGTTTGCATTAAAATTACATAGTTAGGACTTTTCCATTCATATGTTGATTGTTAGCTGTATAATTGTACGTTGGCCGTTTGCCTTTCTCGGTACAGACTACAGTCTATCTATCGGTCTATCTATCGGTCTATCTACCGGTCTATCTACCGGTCTATCTGCGGTAAAATACTAGCACATTGAAAACACTGACATGCTTCGCAAACACACTTTTTAATATAACTGCAGAATGACACTCAGAATCTTATTTTGAGTGGTTGTAGTTAAAGCCTGGTCCTCACTAGCAACATAAGCACAAGTAACATACGCAGACTCAGGACACCATTTACGTGAGAAAAGACAAGCACTGTTAATGAGCAATGTATTACTGACTCTGAGTAAGTTATGTTGCTTGTGTTTGTGTAACTTAGATACTAGTCTAGGTGTGAGAAAAGACAAGCACTGTTAATGAGCAATGTATTACTGACTCTGAGTAAGTTATGTTGCTTGTGTTTGTGTAACTTAGATACTAGTCTAGGTGTGAGAAAAGACAAGCACTGTTAATGAGCAATGCATTACTGACTCTGAGTGTGTTGCGTTTGTGAGAAAAAACAAGCAATGCTGCTTGTGCTTATGTCGCTAGTGAGGCTTTAATGTTGACAATACATAATGATGGAACTGGTAAAAGGTGTTCTATAGTTTCATTTATTCTTGGTTCATACAGGCACGACACAGCATGGAAACCCCTGTCAATCAATCAAAGGTTTATATAGAGCGTGATAGGAATGGTTTGTATGGATTGCATGTCAGTAATATTGCACCAGAATCGAACGAGAATGATTTAAGAGGATTATTCCATACATCAGGATTCATAAAGATTTGTAAAATCATCAAAGCGGCTGATAATAACCGTGTTGCGTTTGTAAAGTTTGCAAGCCATGAAGAAGCTTCAGCTGGTCTTAAAAAGGTTAATGGAACAAAAATTGGGGACTATACTCTAGATGTACGACCAGCATACGAGTCACAACGATGGAAGGCTCACAAACAGAGTAAAGAAAAAACAGATAGCTCAGAATCACTTACTAAGGATGTCAATGGCCAGGCAGGGTTTGCATATACAAAATGTAATGCTGATACAAAGGAATATAGAAAGGCTGAAAGAAAAAAAGAAACTGCAGAAAAAAAACCAATAATTGATCATAACAAGCCAAAAGATAATCAGGTACCAAGGTCATACATTCTACCTGCTGCATCTCAGGACATCAGGTACAGCTGTAATGGGAGTTCTAGTAGTTTATCAAGTATGTCAGATAAAACACCTCTAAAACCTGCAACATTCAACAAAGTAGCTACTACTAGAGGTAAAGATAAACAAACTATGGCCAGTCATGAAGCACAGAGAAAAGATGGATCTTTACCTCATACGGGTCATGTAACAGCTAAAACTGACAGTCATTCTAAAGTACATTTACCTTCATTGGAATCTCCTGTCACAAAGCAAATGAATGGTATGAGTGTATCAAACCATGTCACTAAGTGGTCAGTAACAGAGGTAGTCAGCTTCTTTCAAAGTCAAGAAAAGTGTTCTGAAAGTATGATAAGCTTCATAAACGAGCAAGAGATTGATGGAAATGCACTGATGCTAATTGAAGAAAGTTCACTTCTACATTTCATGAAGCTTGGCCCTGCTTTGAAATTTTTAAATGTGAGAGAAAAACTGAAGTATTAAAGAAGACCAGATTTTGATAGAAAAATCAATGTTTTGTTCAACAGTCAATGAGCTGGTTCAGTCTTGCTGTTGGTGATCTTGATGTTGGATACTTTGTTCGGATACTTAGCATCATATAGCCTGCTTTCAGACTCTCTTACATGGAGACAACGTTGGGAAGAGGAGGGGAGGGGAAAAGGAAAGGGGGACAGCATTTCCCATGGTCCCTCATCCTCCTTCCCTTTTCCCTTCCCCTCCCCCCTCTTCCCAAAATTGTCCCCATGTAAGAGAGGCTAAGCATCATAAGGATACAACAAATGTACATCTGTGGTGACATTAGTTACTGGAGTCACAGGAAGATAATGCGGTGTTCAGATGCAGATCTTACTTTGTGACCATATGAGATAATATGCTGAATGCAGGTTCTTTGATGTCAAGGGTGTAATGCGAACTATATACACATCATGGGTTTATGTAATAGTCACCATTGATACAAGACTAACTGTAGTAGCTGTGTCAAGGCAGTAAATGTATGTATGGAGAAGATAACATAGGTTTTGAGAAATACATACAATACATATTATATAGAGTCGTTTTCGTATGACTGGGAAATCTACGGTACGGCGTTATGGTTACAGTACAGAATCAAACACATTGTATTCAACCAATCACAGCGCTCAATATCATTTCTCAACCAATCAGAATGCTTGGATACTGCACAATGATGGTGCGATACGGTCACTGCATGGCACGAACTGTACTGTAATTACTTCCCACTCATACGAAAACGACTCTATGCAATACATACATTACAAGCATAAGTATGGAATGCCATACATGTAGGTACACAGTTGGCACATTTGTAACATTCTTAGATTTACACAATTTACAGATTTATCGTTTATAAATTAATATATAATTAATTAGACAAGTTTATATTCTTACTTTGTTAATCATTTCATCTGTTTGTTATAATATAAAATGATTGGAAGCCTGATCAGTGCAAGATTATTATCTGTTATATTGATCATTTGGTAACAATAAATGCATTTGATTTATATTCTATGGCTGGTCAAGAGTGACTCAGGGAAAGTGGGGGGGGGGGGGGAGGTATAAATGTAGAAATAAACAACCAACATGTAAGATATCATTTGGAGATTTGGTGATATTTATTTAATAGTTTTCAATGAGATGATTTTGTTTGGCAAATTGTCCACAATTTCAATAAATTAAATTAAAACACGATTGTCATGACAACGCACGTCCTGACACGGTGGTATGCATACTGGCATGATTTGCATACATTAATTAAGTATACTTGGTAGGCGTAACAGGATTACCGTGATTGCGGCGTTCATCCTTGTTGAAGCTAAAAGCTGTAGCTTTGTGGGGCATTATAATGGCTGAGAAAAAGGACGAACCGGAGAAGAAAGGCAAGTATGACATTACATTAAACTCTAGGCTTGCAGTTTATACATTGAATCTACAGTAAAGTTATAAACTGCAATAAAGTCAGTAAGCTATTATAGTATTATATCTTAGAGCTCTGCATTAAGAACCATGATATTTTAGCAGAAACTATAGGCTAGGCTGTTCATCAAATGCTAAATAAAAAGTTCTTGTTTCAACTTTTGTCGGTATGAAACCTGTATATTTCTGCATTGTCCAGCCAGCCAGTCAGTTAATTGTTCTTGTTTGAAAACATCAAATGAGTTTCTTTGATTATTTTATGTTGTTGCTTGCATTCTGTTGCATTCTTTGCTCTTTTTATAATACTGCATTACTGAGTTAAGCCACCGAGAGACGGAATTGAACCACCACTAAACCTAAACTGAAGCACAGTGAAATGTACAATCCATTTAATGGCTACAGTACTTATTTGGCGTTTACATATGCATATGTTTTGATTTTAGATTGCGTTAATTAATTCGTTGCGTCTGAGTTAAGCCTTATTTGTTCTTTTATTATTTTCAGCGGAGAACTTAAAGCTTCTGGACAAAACTGACGGTAAGTTTGCTGTTACTTTTAGTCAAGGAATACTGAAAAGTTCTTCATAAGTTTATCTGGAAGCGAAAGCTCGCTTGTATGGGTTTGGTTTCTTCATGCGTGGCTAATCAAGGATATCAAGGAAAATACTTGTTTTGACCCGTTCTTTTCTGTAAAGAGAGCTTATTATTTTGAGAAAAAACAAGATACGTAAAAATAATGCGATAAAAACACTGCGATAAATTAAATAGAGGACAACAGAGGGGGCATGGGAATGGATACCCACCCCTCCCATACTAATAATTATGGTAATCTATCGAGTATATACTTGTTTTGACCCGTTCTTTTCTGTAAAGAGAGCTTATTATTTTGAGAAAAAATAAGATACATAAAAATAATACGATAAAAACACTGCAGATACGTAAAAATAATGCGATAAACAACAGAGGGGCATGGGAATGGATACCCACCCCTCCCATACTAATAATTATGGTAATCTATCGAGTAATGGTAATCAAGGAAAATACTTGTTTTGACCCGTTCTTTTCTGTAAAGCGAGCTTATTATTTTGAGAAAAAACAAGATACGTAAAAATAATGCGATAAAAACACTGCGATAAATTAAATAGAGGACAACAGAGGGGGCATGGGAATGGATACCCACCCCTCCCATACTAATATTATGGTAATCCATCGAGTATGGTAATCAAGGAAAATACTTGTTTTGACCCGTTCTTTTCTGTAAAGAGAGCTTATTTTGAGAAAAAACAACATACGTAAAAATAATGCGATAAAAACACTGCGATGAATCATGATCCATGGGATAAATTTATAGGGGAAAACAGAGGGGGCATGGGAATGGATACCCACCCCTCCCATACTAATAATTATGGTAATCTATCGAGTATTGTTTGTCAAGTTCTCTATTCCTGATCGAAAGGCACTTTAGAAGTGCTGTTCATTTAAAGCGGTATTTAAAGGCTAGGTGATTGTCATATGCGGCTTTTTTCGTATTCCATCAATTATTTACAAGCAAAACTCTTCGAGTCTAAAACAGTTGAAGGTTTCTTCGAAGCAAAATGGCGGACGAAGTGGACTTAGGTGAGCAACGTTACGTAAAACACCTCAAATAATCAACAGATAAAGATGTCTATTATGGCAGTTGTTTAAGTCTAGAGTAGATAAAGGTTTATCTTGTGGTTGCAATATCTATGTTTTATATGGCGGTAAGAGAGATGCATTGTTTGTTTGGGCGCCAAGTGTGCAGTGCTTCGATCGACATCATAGTTTGCATGGATGCACTTTGACGAAGTGGTAGGTTGTACTGCCATAAAAAATACTTCTATCGCTTGATTACACTGTCTGTTACTTTAGAGATAGCCTTTCTAGCTCACAGAGGAATTTGAGATGTCTACACTAATTCACTACAGTCCTCGAAACTCACTTTCGTTGCGCTAATCTCAGTCGGTCATATTTGATTGTAGCATTTGAACGCTCGATTCATCCTGTTCCCTGTAGTTCTATTGATTAACCATTATGAACCACTCGTATCATTCAGTTATGTCTACATGCAATCAATCGAATGAGTCAATAACAAAGACAACATGCCATAAAAGTTGTAGAATTTAAAACGTACATTTGAATGTTATAAAATATAAGTTAATAAGCTATCAGGTTAAACTAGTACGTAAGCTTATAAACTATAATTATACTAGCTATAATTAATGGTAAGTATAGATAAGTACATGGGTCGATCAGTCTCCTTGAAATCCAGTCGTTGATAAATCGATACTGTAAACATTGAGAAACATCGGGCAAAACTGAAGGATGTACATGTATATGTAATGCATTAAACTTAATTGTCACTTCTGAGGTCCTGTGCAAACATAACGCTAATTATACACGACATAAGCTTATTTATAACTGTTCTTGATCTATTAGATGAAATCTCCATCAATTCATATTTTAAAAATGACAGCAACTATATTCATATTACAGTGCAACTACACCAACCAAGGCCACCCAAACAAATTTTGAATCAAATTTTCTAATCACATTTGTGACGCTGAATAACAGAATGATGTCGAATTCTACATTTTGAACTGTTTCTTGTTCACTCTTGATCATATACATACACATATAAAGTAAAATATATGCTTTTAAAGCGAAAATTTGACAATTTGTGCAGATTCTATTGTTTAAATACTCAATTGTGATTGGATAATTTGTATGAAAATTTGCTTGGGTGGCCTTGGTTAGTGTAGTCGCACTGTAAAAGGGCATCTTAATAAAAATATTATTATTTGCTATGGTTATTGCATTCATTCATCTGAAATTCTATATCCAAACTACAGACTTTTTGTTTTTAGATCAAGACTCACATTTTTCAGTTTTAGCCTAAATGATTTCATTTAAAGCTCCAATAAAAGCTTTTCAAATAATTTGTAGGCAAATAAATTTGTGAGGTGATCATACATTCATTTTTTTACAGCAATATTTGACCTGTAGGTGTTTGCATGTGACCTTACAAGTGTTTGATTGTCTTGTTGATATATAATTAATAAATAAATAAAGTCACTAGCTAGGAATTCTCATTTATCTCGCCCCAAATAGTGGTGAAACACTGGCCACCATGTGCTATATCTACATACATGTATGTATTAACTATGATCAGGCAGAGCGAATTCTAGTGAAAATATGCTTTTAAAACTGAAATCAGGCAATAAATTAAACATGTGTATATTGACAGCTTTGTTATCAGAGTTGTTGATTGTAACAAGAATACTGTAATGCACATTTGATCATACATACATGTATATATCCAAATGTTAAATTCATGTGCATATAAGATATATTATATTATTATTATTATTATCTTTGAATGTCCATAATAATGTTGTTACTTTTAGGTAAAAAGAGGACACATGATCCCGAATTCAAGGGACCCATAGAAAACAGGTATGTTTGCAGGTCTGACACCTACACCTACATGTACAATAATAGAAGTGAAATTTGTTTTAGTAAATATAACAAGTACTCAATTGATAACTGACAGAATTGTACAGTCGACTATCCAGTCACAGACAACATACAGTGTATCGGCTGGCTATAAAATTTGTCTTTGTACATGTCATCTTCTACAAATATGTATCATCGTTAAATGCTTGTTCAATGAACCAGCTGTTACTCATGTGCACATCAGAATTAACCCTGATATATATACATACAGTACGTGTACGTGTACATGTAGTATTCTGAGATATCACATAAAATTTATTTTTGTTTTAATTACAGCTAATTTACGCATGACCAGTAATTTGAACATATTTGAAATCAACATTTCAAATAACGGTTTGAATATTTCAAAGTCCAACGGAATCTTCTACAAACCACTAAATATTTTCTCATTTAAACGTTCATAAAATTAAAATTAAATTGGATGAAATCTTGTGCCAGCTACATACTCTGCAATCACAACAGCCTGAGTAAACAGATATCTGATACTTTTTTCTTATAGATATATTCGTGTAGATTTGATTTTTCTGTCTGAATGTTCGAGACTCGAGTCTAGACTTCAAAACTTCATTTGAATGTTCCGATTTACTGGTCACGCGTGACGTAAATTAGCTGTAAATGATTTATTTAAATATTATTACTTTTGAATAATGTACTGAAAACAGTAATTAAATGAATCTTGCTCGTTAAACAATAATAAAACAATAATGTTCATACTATTATGTTTAGATCATGTACCGACATCATTTGCTGCATTCTGTTCCTTGCCTATATAGTTGGTATGGTAGTGGTTGGGATACTTGGTAGGTATAAAGTAATTATGGGCATCCTTCTTTAGAGCATCCATGTATTTTTGTATATGACCCTGAAGTGGACTATTCAGTAAGATTTAATTGTGCACATTGATACCGTAAAGTTCCGAAAGTAGCGAGGTCATTAACTTTTGGATTTAGCAACCTTAGGGAACTACATGTAGCTGTTACTTTCGGGGGGTAATTATCTTATACTCTTTCTAGATCTGTAGTCTAGCTCTTATTTTGTTGATAGACCACCAAATGCAAACAGTCTCTATTTATTCATAAAACTTGGCCAAGAAGAGATGAACTTAGAGTTTGAAGTGTTAACCAGCTGAGAAAGATGAGAGGGGAGTGAGGCGAGAGGGGAAGACTACTTCTCACGCATCTCCCCTTCTCGTCTCTCATCTTTTCTTCTCGCCTCATATCATCTCTTGCGGCTCGAACAGTGACTCAATCAAATTTCAACTCTTCTCTGTGGAGTTTCTCGAAAAAGACGTAGGGGATGTTTTGCAGTCCAACACTATCCTAGTACTGTATCTAAATCTAATAATATACATGAAAAAATACTCGATTCTGATTGGCTTAGAGCAGTGCAGTTGAAATGTAATTTGCACTGCAGTGCAAATTACCTTTAATATGCACTGCAGTGCAAATTACTTTTTTTTCATGAATATTATTAATTGGTAATCATATGATTTCTCATTCAATTTGGAATAATTTGCACTCGTGTGTTTTTCAAAGAGCTCAAATTGCACTTGCCCTACGGGCTCGTGCAATTTTGATACTCTTTGAAAAACACACTCGTGCAAATTTTTTCCAAATTGAACTCGAAACTGTATGATTACCTCTACTAATATGATTTTGACATTTCGATTTTGTAGCTTTTCTTGAAGGAGATATCAACAGACTTCTTTTACCAAGCGATTCCCTGGGTAAGAAAGTTGAATTTATTTTTCTTTCCTTTGTTCTTTGTTCTCCCCATCAATTCCCTTTCTTTCCATTTCCTAATTTGTTCCAATCAACTCTTTCTAGGGAAAACCTGTGGTAAAGACTATCCGTATGTATTAATAATAAGTTAATATAACTAGTTTTTAAAGAAATGAATAGTATCCTATTTTCACCAGTCTCACCTAGTACTCCTTTGAGCTATGGAGATCTGGCGGCCACTTTCAGACAAAGATGCAAAAGTAAATAATGAAAAGGGTGAGGAGGGAGGGTCTGAAAGCAGCCACGGGAAAACGGAGTACAGATAAGATGGTGAATTACTTAATGTAAACCGCATCGACGCACTTGACCTTTCTGCGTCTAGAGCGAACTGATAATATATTCATATTGGGTGCGCTCTTATAGTACTAGGTGAGACCGCTGAAAATAGTTATTGGTATACTCACTGGTATTTTGCTGAATGTGTTATACTAGTAGTCAATATACATGTATCAATGAATAGTTATTGGTATACACACTGGTATTTCACTGTATGTTTTATAACTAGTCAATATACACATGTACATGTATCAATGAATAGTTATTGGTATACTCACTGGTATTTCGCTGTATGTTTTCCAGGAACCAAAAGTACCTGGTATTTTTTGATATCACAAAATGTATCAAGTTAGATTTTGCTCAGCTTTCATCGCCTAAATGTCACACGCCACAGGTCAGTAATAATGATCACAATTATAATAATATAATAATAATATATATAATATAAACTTATATATCTACAGGGATATATTGTCCACAGGGTCTGTTTCCCTTCCCTTTTCTTTCCTCCATCAACCCCCCCCCCCCTTCCCTTCCTCCACTGGGACCCCCATATGAGTTTTTGAATGTCAATTGATTATATAATGAACCATGTTTTTTTAGGTTTGTGTGAGTAAGTGCCCTACTAAGAATGAGGCCGGTATAACTCCTGATGCAAAGGATATGATATGCAAGCCTAGTGTCACTCCCACTAATGTGCTGGTAATGTTACAATGTTAGTTAAATAACCTACCATAATTAATTAATATTAATTCTATTTTCTATATAAATACATTTGATTTATACAGAGTCACAAGACTGACCTTGTCAAGAATGGCAAATGTGCTCCTTATTATCTGGCAAGTACACCTGGTAAGGTAATGTTAGCGGCAACAGATGTACGTATAGATGAGGAGAAGGATGGAGAGAGAGAGAGAGATGGGGAAGGGCAGCTTGCATGAATAATATAACATTAATGTGATCTTTTTTCAGGCATAATTAATGGTTTACTTATAGGCCCAATGAAGGTCATTTGAGGGCATAAATGAATTATTTCCTAAGCACTAAATTATCAAGGATTTAGTTCAAAAGAAAGTCTAAATCTATCGAGAAGTGACTCAACTCAACTTCACCTTCAGCCATCTTGTTTTAATTTTGTAGCAGCTAATTTACATTTTGACGCAGAAATATGACGTCACGTAAACCTGCATAAACCATCATTCCCACGCATGTTATATTGACGTCACTTGCGGGCATAAATATCCTATATTTTTATGTCCTCGGCCTTCTGTTTTCCTGACTTTACAAATGGTTTTCTTATAGAATCTACATAGAAATTGTGAGTGATTTATGCACTCTAAATCCTTGATAATTTAGGGCTTAGGTAATATAAATAATAATTTATTCATTTTATATAGCGCACATATCAATACAATGTTCACATGTACATGTAAATGTACTTTACAATGCTAAAATAACTAACAGCTTAATTGAATGGGTGGATGGATGAATGAATGGATGGAGAGAGGGAAGAAAGGAAGGGAAGAAATAATACATAAAATATTTTTATAGTTTATAATATTGGATCTTTATTTTATTTATTTATTAGTGTTGCTAGTTTTGTAAGAGCATAGAGACAATAGTATTATGCTCCCAATACTTATTATTATTATTATTATTATTATTATTATTATTATTATTATTATTATTATTATTATTATTATTATTATTATTATTATTATATGGTAGGAGGAATAAATGATAACTAAATGTGTAGATAGATGGATCCATGGATGGATAGTTAAAGCTAGGGATTGTCAAATTATTGGATGGATTGGTAATTATGTGTATAGGTGGGTGGGTAGGCAAGGCTTTAAGTCTTTTACAATTTGGAGGATGTTCTTTGTTGTATATATATTGATATGGTTTTTATTCAACACTACAGTGCTGTATCGTTGCATCCCCTCTGGGTTTAGTAACGTGAATAAGTATGTGACTGGTAACTCTGCTACAGGACAAAATGTGACTGGTACATCCATATTAGATGGAATCAAGTATGTATGCTATTAGTAGGCTGTTTTTGTATGGTTTAATGACAGTGCATGGGACTAAAGTAATGTTTAATGTGTTAGGAACTTGAAGATTTACTTGGATGCTCAAAACTTTGGAATGAAGGTATGTAAATGCAGGGGCGGATCCAGGATTTTTTTAAGTGGGGGTGCACCATCTTTTAGGAGGGGGTGCGCCATCTTTTAGGAGGGGGTGCACCATCTTTTAGGAGGGGTGCACCATCTTTTAGGAGGGGGTGCACCATCTTTTAGGAGGGGGTGCACCAATTATGATCAGGACGTACACAAACTCAAGCACCAATAACGCAGTAGATATCAGCTCATCCAGGGGAGGGTGTGCACCCCCTGCACCCCTACCCTAGATCCGCCCCTGAAATGTTGCTACATGTAGTTATGATACACATAATGCAAGCAAGATTTGATCACGTCACAATTAACCAACATACATGTATGACAACCAAATAATTCCAGGTCGTTGAAGACATTCAAGCCGTGTGGTACTGGATATTGCTGTAAGTACTCTGTTGTAACCATGCAATGGTGATTAGAGTAGTAATGATGATGATGATGATGATGGTATCAGTGGTTGTGATTGACATGAGACTTATCAGAGTTATGGTTTATGTTGTGATTATTTTGAACGAGTTTGTGCTCCTAGACGTTAGCGTGGGTAAATAAATGATTGATTGATTGATTATATCATTGATTTTGGTGGTTAATTGTACCATTGTGTATGATGATGATGATGACAACTGAGCAGTTCTACATGTACATGTATATATATACGAGTTCATTCTTATTTCTATTGTACAGTTTATATAATAATTATTATTGTTCCTCATTGTTCATAGTGGCTTCATTCTAGCTATGGTGTTGGCCTTGATTTACATAGTTATAACCAGGTACTTAAACACATCTTGTTGTCTATGTTCATGTGTCTGTATGTAAGTGGTATTGGCCCTCAAATCTTTGAGGGTTGAAAAGGTCTGTAAAGACGAAAATAATTCTCAAATGATGATCAACAAAAGTGCATAAAAGAAAAATTAAAAGAAGTTTAGAACCTCAATAACATTAATGACATGAAGAAATCTTTTGAAGTCCAAGCAAAGAAAATATCAGCGTCAAATGTTTTTATTTTATATTTTATATACACTTAGTTTTACACTTACAATGTAGTTTTACACATACATGTACAAAGTACAATATTATATACTGTCTTAATTAAGTCCTTGTTTTGTCATAGATGGGTTGCTGGTCCGTTGATCTGGTTCACCATACTTGCTGTGATTGGACTTTTGATTTTTGGTAAGAAAATGAATGAATGGATAGATGAACGAATGAATGAGTGAATGTGCAGTACATATATATGTCTGAATGAATGAATGTGCAGTACGTATATATGAATGAGTGAATGTGCAGTACGTATATATGAATGAGTGAATGTGCAGTACGTATATATGAACGAATGAATGAGTGAATGTGCAGTACGTATATATATGGATGAATGAATGAATGAATGGATAAATGTACAGTACTTTTGAAATCTATGTATATATGAATGGATGGATGAATGAATGAATGGATAAATGTACAGTACTTTTGAAATCTATGTATATATGAATGGATGGATGAATGAATGAATGGATAAATGTACAGTACTTTTGAAATCTATGTATATATGAATGGATGGATGAATGAATGAATGGATAAATGTACAGTACTTTTTGAAATCTATGTATATATGAATGGATGGATGAATGAATGAATGGATAAATGTACAGTACTTTTGAAATCTATGTATATATGAATGGATGGATGAATGAATGAATGGATAAATGTACAGTACTTTTGAAATCTATGTATATATGAATGGATGGATGAATGAATGAATGGATAAATGTACAGTACTTTTGAAATCTATATGTATATATGAATGGGTGGATGAATGAATGAATGGATAAATGTACAGTACTTTTGAAATCTATGTATATATGAATGGATGGATGAATGATGAATGGATAAATGTACAGTACTTTTGAAATCTATGTATATATGAATGGATGGATGAATGAATGAATGGATAAATGTACAGTACTTTTGAAATCTATGTATATATGAATGGATGGATGAATGAATGAATGGATAAATGTACAGTACTTTTGAAATCTATGTATATATGAATGGATGGATGAATGAATGAATGGATAAATGTACAGTACTTTTGAAATCTATGTATATATGAATGGATGGATGAATGAATGAATGGATAAATGTACAGTACTTTTGAAATCTATGTATATATGAATGGATGGATGAATGAATGAATGGATAAATGTACAGTACTTTTGAAATCTATGTATATATGAATGGATGGATGAATGAATGAATGGATAAATGTACAGTACTTTTGAAATCTATGTATATATGAATGGATGGATGAATGAATGAATGGATAAATGTACAGTACTTTTGAAATCTATGTATATATGAATGGATGGATGAATGAATGAATGGATAAATGTACAGTACTTTTGAAATCTATGTATATATATGAATGGATGATGAATGAATGAATGGATAAATGTACAGTACTTTTGAAATCTATGTATATATGAATGGATGGATGAATGAATGAATGAATAAATGTACAGTACTTTTGAAATCTATGTATTATGAATGGATGGATGGATAGATGGATGGATGGATGGATGGATAGACAGATCAATGAATAAATAAAGAAGAGTGTTTTTAATGACTGAATAATGCTTTGCTTTATATCAAAGATTGTAGATCAATAAATGTCACTACATCTTAATATGACATAACTACATGTACATTATACACCAGTAATAGTTGTTTTAACCCTTTAGGAATGTACTGGTGTTTCTCTAAGTATAAAGAATTGAATGACAGTGGAAAAAGCCAGAAATTTGAGCTGAAGTTTACCGTTGACTTGTCTTCTTATGGTAACTCCAAGGAGACTTGGCTTGCTCTCGGTATGTTATACATTACAACAATATATTACCCAGTACATGTAGGGTACATTATATTACCCAGTACATGTAGGGTACATTATATTGCCCAGTACATGTAGGGTACATTATATTGCCCAGTACATGTAGGGTACATTATATTACCCAGTACATGTAGGGTACATTATATTGCCCAGTACATGTAGGGTACATTATATTGCCCAGTACATGTAGGGTACATTATATTACCCAGTACATGTAGGGTATGATTATATTACCCAGTACATGTAGGGTACATTATACATGCCCAGTACATGTAGGGTACATTATATTATACCCAGTACATGTAGGGTACATTATATTACCCAGTACATGTAGGGTATATTATATTACCCAGTACATGTAGGGTACATTATATTGCCCAGTACATGTAGGGTACATTATATTGCCCAGTACATGTAGGGTACATTATATTGCCCCAGTACATACCCAGTATGGGTACATTATATTACCCAGTACATGTAGGGTACATTATATTACCCAGTACATGTAGGTACATTATATTGCCCAGTACATGTAGGGTACATTATATTGCCCAGTACATGTAGGGTACATTATATTGCCCAGTACATGTAGGGTACATTATATTGCCCAGTACATGTAGGGTACATTATATTACCCAGTACATGTAGGGTACATTATATTACCCAGTACATGTAGGGTACATTATATTGCCCAGTACATGTAGGGTACATTATATTACCCAGTACATGTAGGGTACATTATATTGCCCAGTACATGTAGGGTATATTATATTACCCAGTACATGTAGGGTACATTATATTACCCAGTACATGTAGGGTATATTATATTGCCCAGTACATGTAGGGTATATTATATTACCCAGTACATGTAGGGTACATTATATTGCCCAGTACATGTAGGGTACATTATATTACCCAGTACATGTAGGGTATATTATATTGCCCAGTACATGTAGGGTATATTATATTACCCAGTACATGTAGGGTACATTATATTGCCCAGTACATGTAGGGTATATTATATTACCCAGTACATGTAGGGTACATTATATTGCCCAGTACATGTAGGGTACATTATATTACCCAGTACATGTAGGGTACATTATATTGCCCAGTACATGTAGGGTACATTATATTACCCAGTACATGTAGGGTACATTATATTACCCAGTACATGTATGTAGGGTACATTATATTGCCCAGTACATGTAGGGTACATTATATTGCCCAGTACATGTAGGGTACATTATATTACCCAGTACATGTAGGGTACATTATATTGCCCAGTACATGTAGGGTATATTATATTACCCAGTACATGTAGGGTACATTATATTACCCAGTACATGTAGGGTACATTATATTACCCAGTACATGTAGGGTACATTATATTGCCAAGTACACATACATTATATTCCCAGTACATGTAGGGTACATTATATTGCCCAGTACATGTAGGGTACATTATATTACCCAGTACATGTAGGGTACATTATATTGCCCAGTACATGTAGGGTA
This sequence comes from Actinostola sp. cb2023, assembly GCA_033675265.1. Classification (NCBI taxonomy): domain Eukaryota; kingdom Metazoa; phylum Cnidaria; class Anthozoa; order Actiniaria; family Actinostolidae; genus Actinostola; species Actinostola sp. cb2023. Next base: position 70,344 of record JAUJYZ010000314.1, read on the forward strand.
CATTATATTACCCAGTACATGTAGGGTATATTATATTGCCCAGTACATGTAGGGTATATTATATTGCCCAGTACATGTAGGGTACATTATATTGCCCAGTACATGTAGGGTACATTATATTACCCAGTACATGTAGGGTACATTATATTTGCCCAGTACATGTAGGGTACATTATATTACCCAGTACATGTAGGGTACATTATATTGCCCAGTACATGTAGGGTACATTATATTACCCAGTACATGTAGGGTACATTATATTGCCCAGTACATGTAGGGTATATTATATTACCCAGTACATGTAGGGTATATTATATTACCCAGTACATGTAGGGTACATTATATTACCCAGTACATGTAGGGTACATTATATTACCCAGTACATGTAGGGTACATTATATTACCCAGTACATGTAGGGTACATTATATTGCCCAGTACATGTAGGGTACATTATATTACCCAGTACATGTAGGGTACATTATATTGCCCAGTACATGTAATAATAGCAGTGGTCTGCAGCAAGGATAGAGTCAAAACATATAATAATTATATTGTCCTATGTTTCCAAGGTATTCTGCTAACCATCCTTTTAATCGTTGTGCTCCTAATTGTGCTGGTCCTGTGCAGTCGCATTACGATTGCCATTGAGATGATCGCCGAAGCCAGCAAGTAAGCATTCACCAAGCAATGATTAAATTTCAGTATAATGTGTAACACTAATGATGCTTGTCATCCATGTTGTCTACCTTGTTCTTTCCTCTCATCCCACTAATGATGTTTGTATTATCAGAGCCTTGTCATCCATGTTGTCTACCTTGTTCTTTCCTCTCATCCCACTAATGATGTTTGTATTATCAGAGCCTTGTCATCCATGTTGTCTACCTTGTTCTTTCCTCTCATCCCACTAATGATGTTTGTATTATCAGAGCCTTGTCATCCATGTTGTCTACCTTGTTCTTTCCTCTCATCCCACTAATGATGTTTGTATTATCAGAGCCTTGTCATCCATGTTGTCTACCTTGTTCTTTCCTCTCATCCCACTAATGATGTTTGTATTATCAGAGCCTTGTCATCCATGTTGTCTACCTTGTTCTTTCCTCTCATCCCACTAATGATGTTTGTATTATCAGAGCCTTGTCATCCATGTTGTCTACCTTGTTCTTTCCTCTCATCCCACTAATGATGTTTGTATTATCACAGCCTTGTCATCCATGTTGTCTACCTTGTTCTTTCCTCTCATCCCACTAATGATGTTTGTATTATCAGAGCCTTGTCATCCATGTTGTCTACCTTGTTCTTTCCTCTCATCCCACTAATGATGTTTGTATTATCAGAGCCTTGTCATCCATGTTGTCTACCTTGTTCTTTCCTCTCATCCCACTAATGATGTTTGTATTATCAGAGCCTTGTCATCCATGTTGTCTACCTTGTTCTTTCCTCTCATCCCACTAATGATGTTTGTATTATCAGAGCCTTGTCATCCATGTTGTCTACCTTGTTCTTTCCTCTCATCCCACTAATGATGTTTGTATTATCAGAGCCTTGTCATCCATGTTGTCTACCTTGTTCTTTCCTCTCATCCCACTAATGATGTTTGTATTATCACAGCCTTGTCATCCATGTTGTCTACCTTGTTCTTTCCTCTCATCCCACTAATGATGTTTGTATTATCACAGCCTTGTCATCCATGTTGTCTACCTTGTTCTTTCCTCTCATCCCACTAATGATGTTTGTATTATCAGAGCCTTGTCATCCATGTTGTCTACCTTGTTCTTTCCTCTCATCCCACTAATGATGTTTGTATTATCAGAGCCTTGTCATCCATGTTGTCTACCTTGTTCTTTCCTCTCATCCCACTAATGATGTTTGTATTATCAGAGCCTTGTCATCCATGTTGTCTACCTTGTTCTTTCCTCTCATCCCACTAATGATGTTTGTATTATCAGAGCCTTGTCGTCCATGTTGTCTACCTTGTTCTTTCCTCTCATCCCTTGGCTTTTACAACTGGTTCTGTTTATCTGGTTCATTGTTGTTCTGCTGTATCCTTTGAATACTTAGTAGTTATTATTGTACTCTTACTATAGAATTACAATATAGATCTAGCTACATGCAGGCAAGACATTCCCATACAGTATTGAGAGTGAATATTGTATTGGACTTATCATACACATACAGCCATTCTCAAAAAGGTTGTCCAGATGAAAAGACTACAATAAAGTCACGTGATTCATTATGTATTCAACTTCCTCGCGTGGAATTTCAATTTGAGATGCAAAAGTACACGGCATTGTGAGAACTGAATGTAATGGCGCTGGTATTCAACTCGCAGTTACGTGCGAGAAATTGAAAACATAATGAATCACGTGACTTTACATACATATACATATACTTTATTGAATACTCCCGAAGGGTTTTTCAGGTTCAATTTACAAATTATAATTAAAAATTAAAAATATATAAATATAAATATAAATATAAATATAAAAGACCTAAATTTACAATTCATAATTCAGCTAAAAGCTGAGATTTGAGCTTGACTTTGAATTGACTTTATTGTAGTATTGTAGTCTTTTCATCTGGACAACCTTTTTGAGAATGACTGTATACTTAGATGTATAACAAGTCATCATGTTTTACTATATAATTATATTCTGAAAAGATACCATTGAGTTTGGCTGAGTTAAAGTTTATACAAATGAAGATGATTCTGTATTAGATGTATGGCTTTGTTAATTAATTCTGAAAATCCCCTCTGGATGAGTTCATAAAGTGTATTGAATAAGCCAAGTCAGAGTTTAAGGATTACCGTGATTCCTGGAACCGAATCGGGATAAAATGTGTCCGAAGTGACTTTTTCTTCCATGTCTCTTGTATTTTTGCCGAGTTTTCTAGGAGCATTTTTCATTTCTTACAATACGATTTTTGCCGAGAAAATACTCCAAGGTATGCATAAAGGTCTTCTTAATTCAACCTCATGTGTGATTTGTTAATCAAATTCTATTTTACGATAAAAATGCCCTTCGTTATACACGTAGTCTGGACGTAGTGAAGCCGTGAGAACTACGGCCAATCTACGGCCCCAAAACACAACTTTTTGATACTTTTTTGAGACAACTAATAGCACAAAGTGATAAACAACTCATAATCTTTATTATTTTCTGAAAAAATTGCCAAGAATCGACACAAAGACATGATTTAAAGCGAAATCCAAACGTTGTGAAACTGACGATCGTTCAGTTGACACAGGAAGCCCAATCCGCTTCGAGATTGGTAAGCTTGTGGGCGATTTTAAACTACGTTTTTCAGTGGATTATCGTATTCAAATGAACATATAAGCGCTGTTAGAGTTACCTTGCAGTTGTATGTGACTAGTAAACAGGGAAAATACTTTATTAGTACAGAAAAAGTAGTGCAAAATGCTCCTAGAAAACTCGGCAAAAATACAAGAGACATGGGAGAAAAAGTCACTTCGGACACATTTTATCCCGATTCGGTTCCAGGAATCACGGTAATCCTTAAACTCTGACTTGGCTTATTGAATTGCAAGCTCTACTAACTACAGTAATGCTTTCTATCGTGTTTTCCTTTTAATATGATAATAAATTAGTGATACATCTATTCATTCATTCATCCCATGCATTCATTCATTCATCCCATTCATTTATTCAGTCAGTCAGTCAACTCACATGCAGTGTATTCTTAACAACTTGTAAAGATATCTCGCCACTAATGGTAAACCAGACTATGAAACAGTTGATGTGCCTAACAATAATATCCACAATTTGACCAATGGAACTACTTGTGATCCCAAGGTACCTCAAATACTCAAATACAGTTTTCCTCCCCTTCACTTTCCATCCTCTCTGACTCCTCCCCTTCACTTTTCATCCTCTCTGACTCCTCCCCTTCACTTTCCATCCTCTCTGACTCCTCCCCTTCACTTTTCACTCTGACTCCTCCCCTTCACTTTCCATCCTCTCTGACTGCTCTCCCCTTCACTTTCCATCCTCTCTGTCTGCTCCCCTTCACTTTCCATCCTCTCTGACTCCTCCCCTTCACTTTCCATCCTCTCTGACTCCTCCCCTTCACTTTCCATCCTCTCTGACTCCTCCCCTTCACTTTCCATCCTCTCTGACTCCTCCCCTTCACTTTCCATCCTCTCTGACTCCTCCCCTTCACTTTTCATCCTCTCTGACTCCTCCCCTTCACTTTCCATCCTCTCTGACTGCTCCCCTTCACTTTCCATCCTCTCTGACTCCTCCCCTTCACTTTTCATCCTCTCTGACTCCTCCCCTTCACTTTCCATCCTCTCTGACTGCTCCCCTTCACTTTCCATCCTCTCTGACTGCTCCCCTTCACTTTCCATCCTCTCTGACTCCTCCCCTTCACTTTTCATCCTCTCTGACTCCTCCCCTTCACTTTCCATCCTCTCTGACTCCTCCCCTTCACTTTCCATCCTCTCTGACTACTCCCCTTCACTTTCCATCCTCTCTGACTCCTCCCCTTCACTTTTCATCCTCTCTGACTGCTCCCCTTCACTTTCCATCCTCTCTGACTCCTCCCCTTCACTTTCCATCCTCTCTGACTCCTCCCCTTCACTTTTCATCCTTTCTGACTGCTCCCCTTCACTTTCCATCCTCTCTGACTGCTCCCCTTCACTTTCCATCCTCTCTGACTGCTCCCCTTCACTTTCCATCCTCTCTGACTCCTCCCCTTCACTTTTCATCCTCTCTGACTCCTCCCCTTCACTTTCCATCCTCTCTGACTGCTCCCCTTCACTTTCCATCCTCTCTGACTGCTCCCCTTCACTTTCCATCCTCTCTGACTCCTCCCCTTCACTTTTCATCCTCTCTGACTCCTCCCCTTCACTTTCCATCCTCTCTGACTCCTCCCCTTCACTTTCCATCCTCTCTGACTACTCCCCTTCACTTTCCATCCTCTCTGACTCCTCCCCTTCACTTTCCATCCTCTCTGACTCCTCCCCTTCACTTTCCATCCTCTCTGACTCCTCCACTTCACTTTCCATCCTCTCTGACTCCTCCCCTTCACTTTTCATCCTCTCTGACTGCTCCCCTTCACTTTCCATCCTCTCTGACTCCTCCCCTTCACTTTCCATCCTCTCTGACTCCTCCCCTTCACTTTCCATCCTCTCTGACTCCTCCCCTTCACTTTTCATCCTCTCTGACTCCTCCCCTTCACTTTCCATCCTCTCTGACTCCTCCCCTTCACTTTTCATCCTTTCTGACTGCTCCCCTTCACTTTTTCCATCCTCTCTGACTCCTCCCCTTCACTTTCCATCCTCTCTGACTCCTCCCCTTCACTTTTCATCCTCTGACTCCTCCCCTTCACTTTCCATCCTCTCTGACTGCTCCCCTTCACTTTCCATCCTCTCTGACTGCTCCCCTTCACTTTCCATCCTCTCTGACTCCTCCCCTTCACTTTTCATCCTCTCTGACTCCTCCCCTTCACTTTTCATCCTCTCTGACTCCTCCCCTTCACTTTCCATCCTCTCTGACTCCTCCCCTTCACTTTTCATCCTTTCTGACTCCTCCCCTTCACTTTCCATCCTCTCTGACTCCTCCCCTTCACTTTCCATCCTCTCTGACTCCTCCCCTTCACTTTTCATCCTCTGACTCCTCCCCTTCACTTTCCATCCTCTCTGACTGCTCCCCTTCACTTTCCATCCTCTCTGTCTGCTCCCCTTCACTTTCCATCCTCTCTGACTCCTCCCCTTCACTTTCCATCCTCTCTGACTCCTCCCCTTCACTTTCCATCCTCTCTGACTCCTCCCCTTCACTTTCCATCCTCTCTGACTCCTCCCCTTCACTTTCCATCCTCTCTGACTCCTCCCCTTCACTTTCCATCCTCTCTGACTCCTCCCCTTCACTTTCCATCCTCTCTGACTCCTCCCCTTCACTTTTCATCCTCTCTGACTGCTCCCCTTCACTTTCCATCCTCTCTGACTCCTCCCCTTCACTTTTCATCCTCTCTGACTCCTCCCCTTCACTCTCCATCCTCTCTGACTCCTCCCCTTCACTTTTCATCCTTTCTGACTGCTCCCCTTCACTTTCCATCCTCTCTGACTCCTCCCCTTAACTTTCCATCCTCTCTGACTCCTCCCCTTCACTTTTCATCCTCTGACTCCTCCCCTTCACTTTCCATCCTCTCTGACTGCTCCCCTTCACTTTCCATCCTCTCTGACTGCTCCCCTTCACTTTCCATCCTCTCTGACTCCTCCCCTTCACTTTTCATCCTCTCTGACTCCTCCCCTTCACTTTCCATCCTCTCTGACTCCTCCCCTTCACTTTCCATCCTCTCTGATTCCTTCCCTTCACTTTCCATCCTCTCTGACTCCTTCCCTTCACTTTCCATCCTCTCTGACTGCTCCCCTTCACTTTCCATCCTCTCTGACTCCTCCCCTTCACTTTCCATCCTCTCTGACTCCTCCCCTTCACTTTTCATCCTCTCTGACTCCTCCCCTTCACTTTCCATCCTCTCTGACTCCTCCCCTTCACTTTCCATCCTCTCTGACTCCTCCACTTCACTTTATCACTTACAAAAATTTGTTGCACTATTTTCCATTATAGTCTAACGTTTTCAGTATTCTGTACAGTAATCATTTATTGTTTATAGACATTTGACAGCAAATATCCCAACACTTCTGCCAGCTGTATCCTGATTGGATACACAGAAAACCCGTAAGTTGAAACTAAAATGACTTACAATGGTGTCATGCAGCAAGATCACTGATCAAACACTAAATTATCCTTTAGAGTCTTTGACTTCCAAAGGAGAATTTTAAATTCTGATCTGACAGCAGTTCTATTTGATATTGTATTTCTGTGTTCAGCGCTAATGGACTCTACGGAATTAGCGCTATATAAATGCCACTTATTATTATTATTATTATTATTATTATTATTATTCAGCCATCTCCTTCGCATGCAAGTGTATCATTTCTTTGGTTGGTTGTGGATCATGAACTTTATCATTGCCTTGGGTCAGTGTGTGTTGGCTGGTGCCTTTGCATCCTGGTACTTTGCATTCCATAAGCCAGAGGTAAGAAGAATCTAGAAGAGATCTTTTTACAATGAAAGGAATTGGGGGAGCAACATCATGACCCTTCAATGTTAAACCATCAGTCATTGTATTCAATGGCTTGCAGCATTTGCGATGTCTTCTACTTGAGTATTAAAAACAAAAAGTTGCCACAAAATGACTTACATCCTTGTGTTGTATCCTTTAGTGGACACGATGCTTATAACTTTAATAATGTCATATGCAACCACTGTCATCCACTTCCCTATGAACATGTGGTTGCAGCAATTGTCTATCGTTAATGTTGTTGTATTGTGTTGTAGGATGTACCAGCTCTTCCAATCTTGTCTTCACTCTGGAGGACACTGAGGTAAACATACATACATGTATATGAACTATTAGTCAAGGACACTGAGGTAAACATACATACATGTATATGAACTATTAGTCAAGGACACTGAGGTAAACATACATACATGTATATGAACTATTAGTCAAGGACACTGAGGTAAACATACATACATGTATATGAACTATTAGTCAAGGACACTGAGGTAAACATACATACATGTATATGAACTATTAGTCAAGGACACTGAGGTAAACATACATACATGTATATGAACTATTAGTCAAGGACACTGAGGTAAACATACATACATGTATATGAACTATTAGTCAAGGACACTGAGGTAAACATACATACATGTATATGAACTATTAGTCAAGGACACTGAGGTAAACATACATATGTGTATATGAACTATTAGTCAAGGACACTAAGGTACATTGTAAACATACATACATGTATATGAACTATTAGTCAAGGACACTGAGGTAAACATACATACATGTATATGAACTATTAGTCAAGGACACTGAGGTAAACATACATATGTGTATATGAACTATTAGTCAAGGACACTAAGGTACATTGTAAACATACATACATGTATATGAACTATTAGTCAAGGACACTGAGGTAAACATACATACATGTATATGAACTATTAGTCAAGGACACTGAGGTAAACATACATACATGTATATGAACTATTAGTCAAGGATGGCTTAATAGTTGGTTGGTTAGTGTACAGCCTTAATAAATAATAATAAATGAACATGGCTCAATGGCGCTTCTAGCCTTCTAAGTCAGAGGTACATTGTATTGCTTTGACATATTGTTTGGATTCTGTGCAGTTCAATCTGGCTTTAAATGCCTGTAGGACAGATGGAGGGGCTAGTACTTGCTGGTTAACTGATCGGCATGCAGTGACTTTAGGGTGATGCATGGCCGGCCACATACATTGAATATCAACCTTAAACTTTCCAGGTACCATACGGGTTCATTGGCATTTGGAGCAGCCATCATTGCCATTGTGCAGTTGATAAGAGCCATATTGGAGTACATTGATCACAAACTGAAGGGTAAGTCATTGCATGTCAAACTAGTGTGCACCAAATATTGCTAATGTTATTGCTGAATATATAATGATGACTAGTAGATACAATATTTACATCCATAATTCTCATATCATAGATGTATAACATCATGTTGCACTAAAGATACCAGTAATTTTAACTGCGAAATTTAAAGTTAAAGTCTATGCAAATGAAGATGATTTTGTATACCAATTACAAGCTATACCTGTATGCTACGGTTATCGTTTCTATTGTGTTTATCTCATGAACTAATAATAATAATAATAATAATGTAATAATAATAATAATAATAATAATAATAATAATGATAATAATAATAATAATAATAATAATAATAATAATAATTATAATAATAATAATAATAATAATAATAATAATAATAATAATAATAATAATTTATTACTTATTATGTGCAAATTAACTTGTGAATATGATCAAATGCACCTAAATTAATGAATATGATATTAAATGTATGTTGTAATAATACATGTACTTTGTACTTTTCAGAGTACGGCCAAGATAACCCGGCAATCAAGTTTATTCTTTGGTAAGACACGCCTTGAACACATTGAGAACCTTTTTGTTAATTAGCATGTAACAATACTCATTGATTTTAGCTGCTGTAAATGTTGCTTCTGGTGTCTGGAAAAGTGTCTAAGGTTTTTGAACAAGAATGCTTACATTATGGTAAGCAGACAATTCATCATACATGTATGTGTATTGACTGTCTGCCATTCAGTATCAGCAGTCTTATTGTTGGGTTTCTAGGTTGCCATTTATGGTAAGAACTTCTGTGCATCAGCTAAAGATGCCTTCCAACTGCTATTGAGAAATGTGCTGAGGTAAGATACATACCATCATTGTCACTAGTACTACTATCAATATCATCACTACATCAACCATGTTGCATCACCATCATTGTCACTAGTACTACTATCAATATCATCACTACATCAACCATGTTGCATCACCATCATTGTCACTAGTACTACTATCAATATCATCACTACATTAACCATGTTGCATCACCATCATTGTCACTAGTACTACTATCAATATCATCACTACATCAACCATGTTGCATCACCATCATTGTCACTAGTACTACTATCAATATCATCACTACATCAACCATGTTGCATCACCATCATTGTCACTAGTACTACTATCAATATCATCACTACATCAACCATGTTGCATCACCATCGTCACTAGTACTACTATCAATATCATCACTACATCAACCATGTTGCATCACCATCATTGTCACTAGTACTACTATCAATATCATCACTACATCAACCATGTTGCATCACCATCATTGTCACTAGTACTACTATCAATATCATCACTACATCAACCATGTTGCATCACCATCATCATCAAGTATTGTCTGTTACTCATCAGAGTATCAGTCACTAGTGTCACTACGTTCCTATTGTTCTTGGGCAAAATCTTTGTGACTGGTATTATTGGTAAGTATTATCACCACTACCTCTCTTCTTGCCTTCCATGATTTTGCAAGATGATTCAAGTTTCAAGCTATCCCTCGGCTACATATGTATGTAAATTAATGCACATTTGTGTCTAGGTGTTTGCAGCTACTATTGGTTCCGTCAAATTAAGGCTGATGATCCAACTTCCCTCAACTATGATGTTGTGCCAGTCATAGTAAGAAATATCATCACATCTTTCATAAAGTATTGTCTGTTATGTTGTTGTTGTTGCTGCAGTGATGTTGTAGTCATAGTACGAAATATCATCATTGTTCTTGGGTAAAATCTTTGTTGTTGTTGCTGCTGGTATTATGTTGTGCCAGTCATAGTATCAAATATCATCACTCTCTCTTTCTTTCCTGCTGATGATTTTGGCATAGTATGATATCATCACTTTCAAGCTATGCTGCGGCTTATGTTGTTGTGCCATGTAGTAATTAATCATCACTCTGTGTCTTGGTGTTTGCTGCTGCTACTGTTGTGTTCAGTCATATTAAAGAAATATCATCACTCTTTCTTTGTTGTTGCTCAACTATGATGTTGTGCCAGTCATAGTAAGAAATATCATCACTCTTTCTTTGTTGTTGCTGCTGCTTATGTTGTTGTTGTTGCTGCTGCTTATGTTGTGCCAGTCATAGTAAGAAATATCATCACTCTTTCTTTGTTGTTGCTGCTGCTCATAGTTGAAATATCATTGTTGTTGTTGCTGCTTATGTTGTTGTGCCAGTCATAGTAAGAAATATCATCACTCTTTCTTTGTTGTTGCTGCTGCTTATGTTGTTGTGCCAGTCATAGTAAGAAATATCATCACTCTTTCTTTGTTGTTGCTGCTGCTTATGTTGTTGTGCCAGTCATAGTAAGAAATATCATCACTCTTTCTTTGTTGTTGCTGCTGCTTATGTTGTTGTGCCAGTCATAGTAAGAAATATCATCACTCTTTCTTTGTTGTTGCTGCTGCTTATGTTGTTGTGCCAGTCATAGTAAGAAATATCATCACTCTTTCTTTGTTGTTGCTGCTGCTTATGTTGTTGTTGCTGCTGATGTTGTGCCAGTCATAGTAAGAAATATCATCACTCTTTCTTTGTTGTTGCTGCTGCTGATGTTGTGCCAGTCATAGTAAGAAATATCATCACTCTTTCTTTGTTGTTGCTGCTGCTTATGTTGTGCCAGTCATAGTAAGAAATATCATCACTCTTTCTTTGTTGTTGCTGCTGCTTATGTTGTGCCAGTCATAGTAAGAAATATCATCACTCTTTCTTTGTTGTTGCTGCTTATGTTGTGCCAGTCATAGTAAGAAATATCATCACTCTTTCTTTGTTGTTGCTGCTGCTGATGTTGTGCCAGTCATAGTAAGAAATATCATCACTCTTTCTTTGTTGTTGCTGCTGCTTATGTTGTGCCAGTCATAGTAAGAAATATCATCACTCTTTCTTTGTTGTTGCTGCTGCTTATGTTGTGCCAGTCATAGTAAGAAATATCATCACTCTTTCTTTGTTGTTGCTGCTGCTTATGTTGTGCCAGTCATAGTAAGAAATATCATCACTCTTTCTTTGTTGTTGCTGCTGCTGATGTTGTTGTTGCTGCTTATGTTGTGAGTTGCTGATGTTGTTGTTGCTGCTTATGTTGTTGTTGCTGCTGCTTATGTTGTTGTTGTTGCTGCTGATGTTGTTGTTGTTGCTGCTGCTTATGTTGTTGTTGCTGCTGCTTATGTTGTGAGTTGCTGCTGATGTTGTTGTTGTTGCTGCTGCTTATGTTGTGAGTTGCTGCTGATGTTTTGTTGCTGCTGCTTATGTTGCTTTGCTGCTGAATTGCTGCTGCTTATGTTGTGAGTTGCTGCTTATGTTGTTGTTGTTGCTGCTGCTTATGTTGTGAGTTGCTTCTGATGTTGTGTTGTTGTTGTTGTTTATGTTGTGAGTTGCTTCTGATGTTGTTGCTGCTGATGTTGTTGTTGCTGCTGCTTATGTTGTTGTTGCTGCTGATGTTGTTGTTGCTGCTGCTTATGTTGTGAGTTGCTGCTTATGTTGTGAGTTGCTGCTTATGTTGTGAGTTGCTGCTGATGTTGTGAGTTGCTGCTGATGTTGTTGTTGCTGCTGCTTATGTTGTGAGTTGCTTCTGATGTTGTTGTTGCTGCTGCTTATGTTGTGAGTTGCTGCTGATGTTGTTGTTGCTGCTGCTTATGTTGTGAATTGCTGCTTATGTTGTTGTTGCTGCTGCTTATGTTGTGAGTTGCTGCTTATGTTGTTGTTGCTGCTGCTTATGTTGTGAGTTGCTGCTTATGTTGTGAGTTGCTGCTTATGTTGTGAGTTGCTGCTGATGTTGTGAGTTGCTGCTGCTTATGTGTGAGTTGCTGCTGATGTTGTGAGTTGCTGCTGATGTTGTGAGTTGCTGCTGATGTTGTGAGTTGCTGCTGATGTTGTTGTTGCTGCTGCTTATGTTGTGTTGCTTCTGATGTTGTTGTTGCTGCTGCTTATGTTGTGAGTTGCTGCTGATGTTGTTGTTGCTGCTGCTTATGTTGTGAATTGCTGCTTATGTTGTTGTTGCTGCTGCTTATGTTGTGAGTTGCTGCTGATGTTGTTGTTGCTGCTGCTTATGTTGTGAGTTGCTGCTTATGTTGTTGCTGCTGCTTATGTTGTGAGTTGCTTCTGATGTTGTTGCTGCTGCTTATGTTGTGAGTTGCTGCTGATGTTGTTGTTGCTGCTGCTTATGTTGTGAGTTGCTGCTGATGTTGTTGTTGCTGCTGCTTATGTTGTGAGTTGCTGCTTATGTTGTTGTTGTAGCTGCTTCTGATGTTGTTGCTGCTGCTTATGTTGTGAGTTGCTGCTTATGTTGTGAGTTGCTGCTGATGTTGTTGGTGGTGTTTCTGTTGTTATTGTTGTTGTCAATGTTTTTGATGCTGCCATTGTTGTTATTGTTGTTTATTTTTCTGTTGTTATTATTATTATTATTGTTCATTCAGTTAGCTTACACAGGCAACCCAATACTCTTGTTTAGATCACCATCATTTTTGCCTACGTGGTAACAGTGCTGTTCTTTGACGTGTACGACATGTGCATTGACACTATCTTCCTTTGCTTCTGTAAGTATTACACCATCCTTTGCTTCTGTAAGTATTACACCTTCCTTTGCTTCTGTAAGTATTACACCATCCTTTGCTTCTGTAAGTATTACACCATCCTTTGCTTCTGTAAGTATTACACCATCCTTTGCTTCTGTAAGTATTACACCATCCTTTGCTTCTGTAAGTATTACACCTTCCTTTGCTTCTGTAAGTATTACACCTTCCTTTGCTTCTGTAAGTATTACACCATCCTTTGCTTCTGTAAGTATTACACCTTCCTTTGCTTCTGTAAGTATTACACCATCCTTTGCTTCTGTAAGTATTACACCATCCTTTGCTTCTGTAAGTATTACACCATCCTTTGCTTCTGTAAGTATTACACCATCCTTTGCTTCTGTAAGTATTACACCATCCTTTGCTTCTGTAAGTATTACACCATCCTTTGCTTCTGTAAGTATTACACCATCCTTTGCTTCTGTAAGTATTACACCATCCTTTGCTTCTGTAAGTATTACACCATCCTTTGCTTCTGTAAGTATTACACCATCCTTTGCTTCTGTAAGTATTACACCATCCTTTGCTTCTGTAAGTATTACACCATCCTTTGCTTCTGTAAGTATTACACCATCCTTTGCTTCTGTAAGTATTACACCATCCTTTGCTTCTGTAAGTATTACACCATCCTTTGCTTCTGTAAGTATTACACCATCCTTTGCTTCTGTAAGTATTACACCTTCCTTTGCTTCTGTAAGTATTACACCATCCTTTGCTTCTGTAAGTATTACACCATCCTTTGCTTCTGTAAGTATTACACCATCCTTTGCTTCTGTAAGTATTACACCATCCTTTGCTTCTGTAAGTATTACACCATCCTTTGCTTCTGTAAGTATTACACCATCCTTTGCTTCTGTAAGTAGTATTACACCATCCTTTGCTTCTGTAAGTATTACACCATCCTTTGCTTCTGTAAGTATTACACCTTCCTTTGCTTCTGTAAGTATTACACCATCCTTTGCTTCTGTAAGTATTACACCATCCTTTGCTTCTGTAAGTATTACACCATCCTTTGCTTCTGTAAGTATTACACCTTCCTTTGCTTCTGTAAGTATTACACCATCCTTTGCTTCTGTAAGTATTACACCATCCTTTGCTTCTGTAAGTATTACACCTTCCTTTGCTTCTGTAAGTATTACACCATTATTAAGTACATTACAGTACTGAAAAACCACAACTACCAGCTCACCAGTCACATTATCATTTGTATGTATTACTGTAATAATATACTGTGTTGTAACACTGTAGTGGAGGACCTTGAGCGCAATGATGGCAGTACTGAGAAACCATACTACATGAGCGATTCACTGCAGAAAATCTTGAACAAACAGAACAGAGGTTCAAAAGACAAAGTGGACGCTCCTAGTGACGGAGAAAAGTAAACGTTCACTTAGCAATGCGTAAAACACTAAGGTAAATAGTGCATCACAAGATGTACTACTGCATCAAGGCTTAAACATGTTTTATAGTGGTTTAACTAAACAGATTTCGGTGTGAATGGGGCATTAGATGTAAACAAAGACCAGAAACTGCGCTTATGCTTGTGTCAGGCCCGTTTTCACAGTGACACAAGGCCTCTTGTGCTTGTGCTTTATACTTGCATTGTCCAGTTTTCACAGTGACATAAGACCTCTGCTACCTGCGCTTATGCTTGCATCAGGCCCGTTTTCACAATGACACAAGACCTTGTCCTGTTATGTTGATGCTAGTTACAACCAGTGTTAAGCACTCGAGGTGGTCATGTGATTACTCCTTGTAGATATATAATGCATTAGCTTGTGTGTAGCCTTCCTCCCTACTTTGGGAAGGGAGGGGACGGGATAGCTTGTATTCAGATACAGCTGAGTAATTTAAGTATTTTTGTACTGATGCATAAATAATGTGATTATCTATTTATATTAGACATACCATGGGAATTATATCCTTATCTTACGCTCGATTTCCATGTTGCTGCAACCGCAATCCTTGCACCCTAACTTACCAAAAACCAAGCTTGAAAGTCTTGAGAATCATTAGAGTGATTCCAATAAACCTGGGCACTACTAATTAGTTGTCGGTGTTTATTAGATGCAAAGGAACAAAAGAAAACAAAAGAGTGAGTGTCTAATAGTGTGTATTGGTGTAGTTAGTAATGCCCAGGTTTAGAGTGATTCCAATAAACATGGGCACTACTAATTAGCTGTCAGTGTTTATTAGATGCAAAGGAAAACAAAAGAGTGAGTGTCTAAAAAGTAATGCCCAAAACAAAAGAGTGAGTGTTTATTAATAGCGTGTGTATTGTGTATTGGTAGTTAGTAATGCCCAGGTTTAGAGTGATTCCAATAAACCTGGGCACTACTAATTAGCTGTCAGTGTTTATTAGATGCAAAGGAACAAAAGAAAACAAAAGAGTGAGTGTCTAATAGTGTGTATTGGTGTAGTTAGTAATGCCCAGGTTTAGAGTGATTCCAATAAACATGGGCACTACTAATTAGCTGTCAGTGTTTATTAGATGCAAAGGAACAAAAGAAAACAAAAGAGTGAGTGTCTAATAGTGTGTATTGGTGTAGTTAGTAATGCCCAGGTTTAGAGTGATTCCAATAAACCTGGGCACTACTAATTAGCTGTCGGTGTTTATTAGATGCAAAGGAACAAAAGAAAACAAAGGAGTGAGTGTCTAATAGTGTGTATTGGTGTAGTTAGTAATGCCCAGGTTTAGAGTGATTCCAATAAACCTGGGCACTACTAATTAGCTGTCGGTGTTTATTAGATGCAAAGGAACAAAAGAAAACAAAGGAGCGAGTGTCTAATAGTGTGTATTGGTGTAGTTAGTAATGCCCAGGTTTAGAGTGATTCCAATAAACCTGGGCACTACTAATTAGCTGTCGGTGTTTATTAGATGCAAAGGAACAAAAGAAAACAAAGGAGCGAGTGTCTAATAATGGTGTAGTTAGTAATGCCCAGGTTTAGAGTGATTCCCAAACCTGGGCACTACTAATTAGCTGTCAGTGTAATAGATGCAAAGAACAAAAGAGTACCGAGCGAGTGTCTAATCACGTAGTTAAACAATAATTTTCGCTTTATCAACTATCCCCGATTTCGAAAGAACATCAATAAAGAAGCTTACATGCCAAATTTGAGAGCAATCGGTTAAATAGCGGCTGAGATATAACCAGTTGGATATATAATTTCCCCACACAAATCACTGTAAATTGGTACGAATACGAAAACGATAACTTTATGATCCAGGCCGAAATTACAGTGATTTGTATATATTTTTATAACGTCATCACTTCGGTACTCTATTGGAATCACTCTAGAGAGATTTTACTAAAGTCGGGGGGGGGGGGGGGGGGATGGTAACAGCTGGAATTGATCCATGCATTAGCAAAACCCTCATCCATTGTGTACGTTTGTTTTCATTTGACGATCAGACAAATACTAGACTATTTCACAGGGTTAAATAAAACCACTCATATAATTCTATAATTCATATTTAATAATAATTAATTGTGTACAGTATTAATATTACAGGATAAAATGTAGTTTCATTCCACGCACTGTCTTGTAAGGGATTTATTCAATACCTTTAGCTCACCGAGGATAATCATTTTCGTACGAGTGGGAAACCTACGATACCGAGACACTCAAATGGCTTCCTTTCTGAACCAATCAACAAGCGTGCAGATGCATGTCATCCAATCAAACTCTTTCAATACGGCAAGGCGGTGCGGTGACGGTGCGGTGACGGTGCGGTAACTTTCCCACTCATACGAAAACGACTCTATAGTGTAACTAAACAACTTAGATCACATAGTTAGCGAGGTTTTCTAAACAAAGTATAAAAAACTGTTTTTAAAACCATCAAAATAAAAACTTCAAGCTATGTTACTGATCATATGTTTCCCCAAACCATCCCATGTTTGAACACGTTAAGTTGTCGGAAAGACCAACGTATAAGCCGCATCAACACGAACAAGTTGACAATTTTTTGTCGTCTACACGGGCAAGTCTTCCTTGTCAAGGATCGAAAACTTGTCAACGAAAATTTCCTCGTGTACGAGAAATAACTCTGTCTCATTCCATACGATACATGCACCTATTTAAAAATACACAACGTAATAAATTATAATACAGTAAATGTATGGTAGAAATCGTCTTTTTTAATTTTTGGCCCTACTATATGTTGCAGCTGCCCAGAATCTTTTCCAAATTTATGTTTTGAACAAGGCCAAGAAATGTGCGCAAAAAAATCTGGACATTTATCGAATTTGGAGATGGTTCTATTAAAATTACACAACGTAATAAATTATAAAACAGTAAATGTATGGTAGAAATCGTTTTTCCAAATTTTTGGACCTACTAGATGTTGCAGCTGCCCAGAATCTTTTCCAAAGTTATTTTTTGAACAAGGCCAAGGAATGTACGAAAAAAAATCTGGACATTTATCGAATTTGGAGATGGTTCTATTAAAATTACACAACGTAATAAATTATAATACAGTAAATGTATGGTAGAAATCGCCTTTTTCTAATTTTTGGCCCTACTAGATGTTGCAGCTGCCCAGAATCTTTTCCAAAGTTATTTTTTGAACAAGGCCAAGGAATGTGCGAAAAAAATCTGGACATTTATCGAATTTGGAGACGGTTCTATTAAAATTACACAACGTAATAAATTATAATACAGTAAATGTATGGTAGAAATCGTTTTTTTTAATTTTTGGACCTACTAGATGTTGCAGCTGCCCAGAATCTTTTCCAAAGTTATTTTTTGAACAAGGCCAAGGAATGTGCGCAAAAAAATCTGGACATTTATCGAATTTGGAGACGGTTCTATTAAAATTACACAACGTAATAAATTATAATACAGTAAATGTATGGTAGAAATCGTTTTTCCAAATTTTTGGACCTACTAGATGTTGCAGCTGCCCAGAATCTTTTCCAAAGTTATTTTTTGAACAAGGCCAAGGAATGTGCGTAAAAAAATCTGGACATTTATCGAATTTGGAGACGGTTCTATTAAAATTACACAACGTAATAAATTATAATACAGTAAATGTATGGTAGAAATCGTTTTTTCTAATTTTTGGCCCTACTAGATGTTGCAGCTGCCCAGAATCTTTTCCAAAGTTATTTTTTGAACAAGGCCAAGGAATGTTAAAAAATCGGGACATTTATCGAATTTGGAGACGGTTCTATTAAAATTACACAACGTAATAAATTATAATACAGTAAATGTATGGTAGAAAACCCTTAATTTTTGGCCTACTAGATGTTGCAGCTTATTAGAATGTTTTTCCAGAAATATCCGAGTGTTTTTTGACGAATTTGGAGATACGAGGAATGTTTAAAAAAATCACAGAATGCACTCGCCTTATTCGAATTTGGAGATGGTTCTATTATAAATATCCTGACAACGTAATAGATTATAATACAAAAATGTCTATGGTAGAAAAGTAGAAATTTTTTCTAATTTTTGGCCCTACTAGATGTTGCAGCTGCCCAGAATCTCACTGTAAAATTTATTTTTGGACAAGGCCAAGGAATGTACGTAAAAAAAATCAAACATTTTATAAATTGGAGATGGTTCTATTAAAAATACACAACGTAATAAATTATAATACAGTAAATGTATGGTAGAAATCGCTTTTTCTAATTTTTGGCCCTACTAGATGTTGCAGCTGCCCAGAATCTTTTCCAAAGTTATTTTTTGAACAAGGCCAAGGAATGTACGCAAAAAATAAATCGTTTCCAGTCTCTGAATTTGGAGAAATGGTTCTATTTAAAATTACACACAACGTAATATTATTATAATACAGTAAATGTATGGATCAGAAATCATTTTTGACAAATTTTTCGGCCCTACTAGATGTTGCAGCTGCCCAGAATCTTTTCCAATTTATTTTTTGAACAAGGTCAAGGAATGTGCGCAAAAAAATCTGGACATTTATCGAATTTGGAGACGGTTCTATTAAAATTACACAACGTAATAAATTATAATACAGTAAATGTATGGTAGAAATCGCCTTTTTCCAAATTTTTGGACCTACTAGATGTTGCAGCTGCCCAGAATCTTTTCCAAGTATTTTTTGACAACATTTTGGCAACAAGGCCAAGGAATGTACGCAAAAAAATCGGGAAATTTTATAAATGTAATTTTTGAGACGGTAGATTATTAGCCAGTTCGACAAATCGTGGCAGGAATGGTGGGACGAACAACCCTCGCCTCTGACAAACTAGGTACGTTTTTACATATATATCCTATGTAATAAGTAGATTAGCTTAAATTTTAGCTTGAGCTTGTGTCACCTGTCACGTGACTTTTTTAAATTTTATTTTTTGAAACGAACGAACCATGGAATCCGAACCCTCGCCTCTTGAAAAGACTGGTACGTTTTACATATAATCCTGTGTAAGTAGATTAGCTTGGAAGTAACGACAATGGTGGCAGCGGTGGGATCCGAAAACTTGAACTTTTTTGATGAAGACTAGGTACGTTTTACATATATATCCTGCGAAAAACCCTAGATTAGCTTGGAGGACGACACATGGTGGCTAGCGGTGGGATCCGAACCCTCGCCTTTGACAAGACTAGGTACTTTTTTACATATATATCCTTTGTAACGCGTAGATATATTTTACGACACATTTGTCTTCGGGTGAAAACTTTACAAAAGGTACGTTTTACATATCCTGTGTAACGCAGTGGACACAAGCCCATTGTGGCAGCGGTGGGATCGAACCCTTTTTTGACAAGACTAGGTACGTTTTTTTACATATATATCCTGCGTAACGCGTAGATTAGCTTGGAGATTGACGACACATGGTGGCAGCGGTGGCATCCAAAGATTTCATATATATTTTCCCATACGACAACTCTGAATTTTTTGTACGTTTTACATCCGAATCCATACATGTAACGCGTAAATTTTTGGAGAGTACGACACATGGTGGCAGCGGTGGGATCCGAACCCTCGACAGACCAAATCACATCAAACTTTGCACAGATAGCTAATTTCAACATGCTGTTTTCATATTCCTGTGTAACGTAGATTAGCTTGGAGATTACATTACATGGTGGCAGCGGTCGGATCCGAACCCTCGCCTTTGGAGACTGGTAAATTTAAAATTACACAACGTAATAATATTATAATACAGTAAATGTATGGTAGAACCCTCGCCTTTTTTTTTAATATTTTGGTAACCCTACTAGATGTTGCAGCTGCCCAGAATCTGGGATCCAAACCATTTTTTGAACAAGACAAGGAACGTTTTACATATAAAAATCTAACGGAGATTTATCGAGATTTGGAGATGGTGGTTCTATTAAAATTACACAACGTAATAAATTATAATACAGTAAATGTATGGTAAGAAATCGCTTTTTCTAATTTTTGGCCCTACTAGATGTTGCAGCTGCCCAGAATCTTTTCCAAAGTACGACACATGTTATTTTTTGAAGAAGGCCAAGGAATGTACGTTAAAAATCTGGACATTTATCGAATTTGGAGACGGTTCTATTAAAAATACACAACGTAATAAATTATATAATACAGTAAATGTATGGTAGTATCGCGTTTTTCTAATTTTTGGCCCTACTAGATGTTGCAGCTGCCCAGAATCTTTTCCAATTTATTTTTTTGAACAAGGATTAGCTTGGAGAGTACGACACATGGTGGCAGCGGTGGGATCCGAACCCTCGCCTTTGACCTAGGTAGGAGGGAATATATGTACGTAAAAAAATCTGGACATTTATCGAATTTGGAGACGGTTCTATTAAAATTACACAACGTAATAAATTATAATACAGTAAATGTATGGTAGAAAATCGCTTTTTGACAAGACTAGGTATTTTTGGCCCTACTAGATGTTGCAGCTGCCCAGAATCTTTTCCAAAGTTAGGTTTTTTGAACAAGGCCAAGGAATGTACGTAAAAAAATCTGGCACATTTATCGAATTTGGAGATGGTTCTATTAAAAATACACAACGTAATAAATTATAATACAGTAAATGTATGGTAGAAATCGACGTTTTTCCATAATTTTTGGCCCTACTAGATGTTGCAGCTGCCCAGAATCTTTGACAAGACCAATTTACATATTTTTGAACAAGGCCAAGGAATGTACGAAAAAAATCTGGACATTTATCGAATTTGGAGATGGTTCTATTAAAAATACACAACGTAATAAATTTAATACAGTAAATGTATGGTAGAAATCGTTTTGACACTAAATTTTTGGACCTACTAGATGTTGCAGCTGCCCAGAATCTTTTCCAAAGTTATTTTTTGAACAAGGTCAAGGAATGTACGCAAAAAAATCTGGACATTTATCGAATTTGGTACGTTTTACATATAAAAATACACAACGTAATAAATTATAATGATTAGCTTGGAGGACGACACATGGTGGCAGCGGTATTTTGGATCCGAACCCTCGCCTTTGCACAAGACTAGGTACGTTTTACATATATATCTTTTTTAACGCCAAGATTAGCTTGGAAAATATCGACACATGGTGGCAGCGGTGGGATCCGAACCCTCGCCTTTGACAAGACTAGGTACGTTTTACATATATATCCTGTGTAACGCGTAGATTAGCTTGGAGAGTACGACACATGGTGGCAGCGGTGGGATCCGAACCCTCGCCTTGACTAGACTAGGTACGTTTTACATATATATCCTGTGTAACGCGTAGATTAGCTTGGAGAGGACGACACATGGTGGCAGCGGTGGGATCCGAACCCTCGCCTCTGACTAGACTAGGTACGTTTTACATATATATCCTGTGTAACGCGTAGATTAGCTTGGAGGACGACACATGGTGGCAGCGGTGGGATCCGAACCCTCGCCTTTGACAAGACTAGGTACGTTTTACATATATATCCTGCGTAACGCCTTGATTAGCTTGGAGAGGACGACACATGGTGGCAGCGGTGGGATCCGAACCCTCGCCTCTTGACTAGACTAGGTACGTTTTACATATATATCCTGTGTAACGCGTAGATTAGCTTGGAGAGTACGACACATGGTGGCAGCGGTGGGATCCGAACCCTCGCCTTTGACAAGACTAGGTACGTTTTACATATATATCCTGCGTAACGCCTTGATTAGCTTGGAGGACGACACATGGTGGCAGCGGTGGGATCCGAACCCTCGCCTCTTGACTAGACTAGGTACGTTTTACATATATATCCTGTGTAACGCGTAGATTAGCTTGGAGAGTACGACACATGGTGGCAGCGGTGGGATTCGAACCCTCGCCTTTGACAAGACTAGGTACGTTTTACATATATATCCTGTGTAACGCGTAGATTGGTTC
Organism: Actinostola sp. cb2023; assembly: GCA_033675265.1. Classification (NCBI taxonomy): domain Eukaryota; kingdom Metazoa; phylum Cnidaria; class Anthozoa; order Actiniaria; family Actinostolidae; genus Actinostola; species Actinostola sp. cb2023. Next base: position 92,732 of record JAUJYZ010000314.1, read on the forward strand.
ACTTAAATAAAGCTTGGAGAGTACGACACAACCATAATTTATTATCATGTTTTATTAAAGTGTAAACACACTAAGGCATGTTCTTATAATCATGCATATAAATAAAGATATCGGTAAACATGGCTATATTTGACTCGCTGAAAACATACGGCTAATACAAGGACAGCGGAGCACCCTTTAAAGGGGGGGGGGGGGGTGGGCAGTTATACTAGTAGACTAGTATATATCAGACGTATTGTGAATCAATGGCTAAAAGTGGGGGTCCCTAAGTCCCCCGTCTCCGCGGTCCCTGTAATAATTAAGGAATGGTCAACGCTTAGCGTGCGTCCATCGAGTTATGGAGCACGCGGGAATTTGGGAGAGCACGAGAAGCGTAAGAGTTGCTCGAGGCGTAGCCTCGTAGTCACTGCATATTCACTGCAAATTCAAATAAAACGATTTGATTTTCCGATTGAATTCAGAGCGCGCGCGCTATGCCGATGACGCGAGAGTCATCCATGGGCGCGAGCGTGTGTCCGTGGGCTTACGGACACACGCTAACCAACCAATCAGAGCGCGCGTTATATCATACCTATGTTATAATAATAGATAATTGCTGAGGCCATCAGCATTATTAGATGCATTGCGGACTCAGCTGACTGCAATATTTCTAACAATGCTGAATGGCCTAAGTAATTATCAAAAAAATCAAAATTGATTTAAAATCAACAAAATAGAAACAAAACTAAAACTTTGTGAGACATGCCACGCCTTCAAAATCGTCCCACATGTAAACACCGTTGTGTAGTTGTGAAGGCCAACATACTCTACGGCTACGAACTGTGTAGCCATCAACAGAATCAACAGATATCCCAAGTAAAAACATGTTACCGTATCTTCTCATATTCACTTTTGTCATCAAACTTTTAAATATACCCAGGAATATAAGTTAATGTTATTTCTCCAGTGGATAAGAATTTATACAAAGCCTAGTGCTATCCACTCTTTGGGCAACTGTAGCCTGAAATCCTCTATTGATTCTTAGTACTGCATCATGATTGTTCTGATAACAAAACATCATCTACCCTGTCATATAGTCATCTCAAACACGTGGTGTGTAGTTTGTCAGTGTGACAATGATGACCACTACAAACTTGCATATATATTTCTACCTTTTTCTCTAATACTATTTTTTAGTCCTAATCAATGCTATTAATATAATTATTGGTAGGGAGGAGGTGCTCCATACCCAGGATACCCATATATGACCTAACCAATGCTATTAATTATAATTATTGGTAAGGAGGAGGTGCTCCATACCCAGGATACCAACCAGGAGGTTGATATGTACCAGAGGGAGGGTAATGTCCACCATGGGATGGATGGTATGGCCCTGTGGGGTACCCTCCTGGAGGAGGTGGAGGGTGGTGACCTGTTGGGTATGCTCCAGCAGGGGGTGCCGAAGGGCCAGTGGGATAACCCCCTGGGTATCCACCTGGAGGATGTGCAGGTGGATATCTGCCTCCACCAGGTTGTGGGTATCCCCCTTCATAGGGGAATGGTGAAGGGTAGCTAGGAGTTGGTGCTGGGTAACCTCCAGTATGTTGATGCTCTGCTTGATATGTCTGTCCAAAAGGGCTGAACTGCAAAGAAAAGATGAACTTATCTTTATGTAATATATCAAACATGAGAAAGAATTCTTCCTCCAGTTGCAACACACCAAGAAGTGGGTTAAAATATGAGCACACAATATGGACGCTTACCAACAATTTGACCTCAAAGAAAGCCTGGTTTGATTTAGTTGTACTGGCAGGAGGTAGTACAGTACCATCACTATGTACTCCAACATGTTGACTAGGAAACATACAGAATTCCAGTGAAACATAATGGTCAGGAGTCTCGTGGACATAGAAGTGACAGTAATTGTCAAATGCCTGGAATACAAGTCAAATTATGATTCCAACCAATTCATCATGGATTGATTTATGAATAGAAGTGATAAAACACTAACAAAGTCATTGATTGTGAATGGAATTTAGTTCAATATCAGAAACAAACAAGGTTGTTATTGCATGAATCAGTCACTACTAGAAAATATGTGAAATGAGAAAATCCCTGGGTTTCTGAGGATGAATTTAGTTTGGAGCCTTGAAAATGGATTTTCTGGAGGCTGTACTACAAATACAGCAGCCAGTACAGCAAGAAAAGACACCATTTCTGAGATTTCAGTAAGATTTGAACCCTTGACCTCTGTGATACTGGTTAAATACAATTCAATTGTAAAGTTCCATTATTCCTGTTGTTACACATCTCTTTGTAGGTAAAATATCATCATTATTTATTTTATATTTAAATCTATCAACGTTACCTTCCCAAACAGTTGATCACCATTAACACCTAGGAAATACTGAGGATATGCAATGTTTCTTAAAGCCACAACATTACCACCAACCTGGACCACAGAAAACTGAGCTGTGGAACAGACAAAGTATCAATAAATATTTGGTTAAATTGTGGTGTATATCAAAATAGAATTACCTTCTGCTGATGGTCCTGGAGCAGGAATAAGCCTTAACTGGTTCATAACAACCCATCCTTTGTCACCATCATCGTAGTGTACATAGTAGCGTACTTTGTAGGGATTATTTCTGTCTACTTTGACCACTGTACCAGGATATAATGTGGATCTCCTTGGCCATTCAGCAATTACACGACTACCCTTAGTGACACTTTCTGGATTGGGTGTGGTATCCAGGATTATTGCTGTTACATCACTAGGCGAGTGCTCAATTCTGTCACCATCATCACACACAATATGGATCTTGGAATCAACTTTATCAACTTTTCCTTTATAGTATTGATTGTTGGTCCAGCGACCCCAAACTACTGTGCCAACTAAAATACAAACAAAGTACCAATAATATCTTAGTGTTTTATGTGACTGCACGATGCGGTTCCTACGTCATTACAGAAGCAATTCCCAGTTCTGTGAGGCCTGGGAGCAAATGTTCGGTTAAAATCAGCGTCTTTGAACTAATTTGAACTCCACACCACTGTAGTTGCCTCGGTAGCTCAGTGGGTAGAGAGCACCTGTCATGAAATCGGGGTGTCGTGTCATATAGCAAATAAAGGCACAGCTCCTACAGACACATACATGTACATGTACAGTGCAGCAGTGTCTACTTACTAGTACATTACCTTGATCAACCTTCATAGGTAGCAATCTGACTTGATCAAAGTTCACCCAACCCTTATCACCATCGTCATAGTTCACATAGTAGCGTGGAGCATAGAAATTGGTTGGATCAATTTTAGAGACTCTACCAGGATAAAACCTGCTTTGGCCTGGAAATGCTGCAATTACCCGTGAGCCAACAGATATATTAGCTGGGTTAGGAACGACATCTACTAAAACTAAACTGATGTCACTCAAATAATGAGAAATCTTGTCACCATCATCAAACGTTATATGGACTTTTCCATGACTACATTCAGTGACTTTGCCATGATAGAAACAATTGTTAGTCCAGCGTCCCCAAACAACACATCCAACTGATAACAAAAACATTATTATTAGTTCTACAATAATGGTTTATACTCAATGCAAAGTAAAATAGTCACAAGTTTATACGCAATGAGCAAACAATCTTACCATTTTCACGTCTCAATGGGACAGGTCTGATCTCGTTTAAGTTACACCAAACTTTATCTCCATCATCAAAGTGAACAAAGTAGCGTGGTGAATGAGGGTTCATATAATCTACTTGAGTTACTTTCCCCAGGTAGAAATGGTTACTTCTGGGCCAAAAGCCAATGACTCTTGTTCCCACCTGAATGGTTCCTGGTTTTGGATTTACATCATAAAAAACAGCACCAATGTCACTTGGATCATGTTGAACCTTGTCTCCATCATCAAATGTTATATCCACCTTACAACCAACATTGGTAACTATACCACGGTAGTATTGATTGTTGGTCCATCGTCCAATAATACGACTGTGTGGCACAATGGGAGGGGTCCCTAAGGCTGACAGTTAACATCAAATCAAAATGAATCCATGGAAATTCAATATGTACGACTGGTAATAAAATTGGTTAGAGTGAATTCTGTTAGTGGAAAAATGGATGGACAGAGGGATTGAAATAGGTCAATGAGTCATCTTGCTGTACATAAGTGCACTAGGTATTATGATTAAACAACACTTACTTGGCATTGATACTAGTTCTGGCAACATTTGTATTTGATTCAATTTTGCTGGACCTTTGTCACCATCATCAAAGTGGATGTCAAATGTAGGATCTCTGGGATTGGCTTTATCAACTTTCATGACACGTCCAGTATGATACCTTGCACTGCCTCGATACTGAGCTATTACTCGTGACCCTATTTGAACAGCTTCAAGGTCAGGGTTTACATCAGCTAAGACAGCAGTTTGGTCACTGATGTTGTGAGAGATGGTGTCACCATCATTGAATTTGATGTGGACTTGACAATCCACATTTGATATTGTTCCACGGTGGTATGTACCATCTGTCCATCGTCCCCAGACAGGTGTTCTAGGCCCAAGATTACCAGCTGAACAATGAGAAATAATATTGTCAACAACAACAATAAAGGAAAACATAAATAATTTATAATTTATTACCGTAAAAGCCTACATGTCCATCTCCATTGATAACGCCACCTTCCTGAACTGAAAGGGTCTTGCCTGTGACCTTAGACTTAAGTTGGATAACTGAACCATTGCGAAAACAGTCCTGAAAGTTATAAACAGAGAAAATAAACAATGTAATTATTATAACATTAACTGGAAGATCTGCTGCTATTAACAACAATAAATAAGAGGGATATTGATAAAATGATTAATTCCAATAAAAGATACAGTTTATACAATACTTACAAGGGTAGGACTGCCAAGGCTGGCCATGTTAATTTAACAAAGAATTCTGTTGTAAAAATAATATATATAAATAAAAAATGTCAAAAAATAGCTTTAAGAACAGAGGCCAATTTACAGTAACCTAGCATATGCCACCCTTTTAGCATCCTTGACAACAGCACCTCAGCTAGAGAAAACTTGTTGGTAATATGGGAGAGCTACAGATTCAACATACTGTCGTTATGGTATTCAGGCTGGTTTGCATGCGACATCATGGTGGCCATGTTGGTACTGGTAATGCACCTATCAATTACCACGGCTCTTGACCAATCAAAATGCAAGAAATTACTAGATTAAAAAGTGAAATTTACTTGCATTTCCTTTGGACATTCCTGACCATTCCTGTGAGTTATATAAAATAGTTGATCCTAATAGTCTACATGCTGAAGCGATGTAAGCTTATATGAATGAGTAACCATCAAATGAAAACGTTCAAGTTAAGCTTAAGCTTAAAGTGTATATATGGCCCACATTTTTTATTTTGGAAATCGATTCTTTATGAAGTAAATAAGTAATGGGGTGGTGTAGTAGTTTCCTGGTTTGGGTTTCACACGTGTGAGTTACAGAGGTTTGAATTCTCAATATGCAAATCAGATGACGTAAATTCAGTCATCATTTATTATACAAAAACGCCTTTGTGCAAATTACTGACATTTCTAAACTTGCGATATCTTTCCACAGTTTATAGAAATAGTTGTATGAATTTTTTTCCTATTTCAGAAAAAAGCACTACTTGAAAAAATATAATTTAGTTATGACAAATTCCCGAATTGACGTCACCAAATTAGCATATTGAGATTTCAAACCTCTATAACTCACAAATGCGAAGCCCAAACCAAGAAACTACTACATATGGCGCGCCGATCCGGACAAAAATACTTCTGTTTAAAAATATACGACTTGTGTGAAATATAGTACTTACTTATCGGTAAAATTATACTACTTGTTTGAAAATATATCACTTGTTACTGAGTAAATATATAAGTACGACTTGCTTGAAAATATACGACTTGCTTGAAAATATACGACTTGCTTGAAAATATACGACTTGCTTGAAAATATAAGACTTGCTTGAAAATATATGACTTGAATTGCTTCGACTTGCTTGAAAATATACGACTTGCTTGAAAATATAAGACTTGCTTGAAAATATAAGACTTCAAAGGCGCCCGCGATCGGTGGTCAGCAGTGGCACGATGAATACCCCGAGGGGGGAGGAGTGGATAACGGCTATACACAGGCTACTACGGAGCCTTTTTAGTGCCATTGATCACACACTTTTTTCTAGCGACCGGTTTGGCATCAACCACTTTTTTTTGCCGACTTTTTTGCATCAACCACTTTTTTATGCCGTGATTTTTGCATCGACCACTTTTTTTTGCCGTGATTTTTGCCGACTTTTTGGCCGACTTTTTGGCCGACTTTTTGGCCGTGATTTTTGCCGTGATTTTTGATTATCGACTGGTTAGTCCAGAGAGACTGGTGGGTAGTCAAGTTTGTGTGTGTGTGTTTTTTTTGGGGTGGAGGTGAAAGGTAGGGGGAGGGGGGGGAGGGGGAGGGGGCAATGGAATATGGGAACTGGAAGAGAGTGTAAATTTATGGGGGAATAAAATGTAGGGATATGGGGGAGGAAGCCGGATTGGATATCCTTCGTCCATTTCTCTGTCACTTTAGCTATTCCACATACTTTCCACTTCCCTCTTCTCTTCATTTCAAACATCCATCTCTCTACCTGTCACTCTACTTTTCCACTCACATTCCACTTCTTTCATTCTTCTCCTCTTTTCTATCATCCATATCTATATCCGTCACTTGATACATATCTATATCTGTCACTATATCCGCTTACTTTCCATCTCTTTCTTCTTTCTCCATCCTTTCTACCATCCATTTCTCTGCATCACACTCTTGCATCTCCACATCCATTCCACCCATCTCTCCCACTTTTTATTCCTTTTTTCCCTCCTGAAAAACTTCACCTTCCCTCCACTTCACCCCCCTTGAATAACTCCCTGCATCCCCAACATCCACTCTCAATCACCCGCTAATCACACCCTCATCCAATCGCTTCCTCCCCCATATCCCTACATTTAATCCCCCCATAAATTTACACTCTCTTCCACTGTTCCAGTTCCCATATCCCATTGCCCCCTCCCCCATGAACATCACCCCTATCCTTCTCCCTTCAACTCCACCCCAAAAACACACACACAAACCTTGACTACCCACCAATCTCTCTGGACTAACCAGTCGATAATCAAAAATCACGGCAAAAATCACGGCAAAAAAGTCGGCAAAAAAGCCGGCCAAAATTATGGCCAAAAAGTCGGCCAAAATCACGGCCAAAAAGTCGACCAAAAAGTCGGCAAAAATCACAGCAAAAAAAAGTGGTTGATGCAAAAAAGTCGGCAAAAAAAAGTGGTTGATGCCAAACCGGTCGCTAGAAAAAAGTGTGATAAATGGCACTAAAAAGGCTCCGTATAAAACGGTTTCTCTGTACTTCTTCGTTAAGATTTTTTCCAATTTGTAATACTTCTAACAAAGCATCATTCTCGTTCTCCATGATGGCTGTATAGCCTGTGTATAGCCGTTATCAACTCCTCCCCCCTCGGGGTATTCATCGTGCCACTGCTGACCACCGATCGCGGGCGCCTTTGAAGTCTTATATTTTCAAGCAAGTCTTATATTTTCAAGCAAGTCGTATATTTTCAAGCAAGTCGTATATTTTCAAGCAAGTCGTATATTTTCAAGCAAGTCTTATATTTTCAAGCAAGTCGTATATTTTCAAGCAAGTCGTATATTTTCAAGCAAGTCGTATATTTTCAAGCAAGTCGTATATTTTCTACCCTGCGAGCAGAGGTTTTTTTCTACTCGCCCAGGAGAGCGACGAGAAAACAAACCTCTGCCGGCACCCGATTATTTACATCCACATTTCTGGATGTAAAAAATTATGGGTTATCGGATTAAAAACCAGTTAAAACTGGTTTTTGACACATACGTCATCTTGTACATGACAGGCGAGAGTCACGTACCGTTTATTTCTTGAAGGCGATTTGGGTAGATATTTTGTTGGATTATCGTGAATTTCTCGCTCGAATCGAGACTAACTCTCGACAAATTAGGTATGGATGGAAAGCAAAGTTATCGATCTAAATGGCTTTCGGGATGATAGGTCTTCGGGTGAATTTTCTACGGAGTTGAAAGCATTTGAGTGAGAGGCACTCGCCATGAAAGTTTCCTGCCTTCGGTCATTTTTCACGGGGAGGATTCAGATGGCTAAAAATACCACAAAATGGCCCCGGAACTTCAAAAGACCACAAAATAAATGTAAATAAATGTGTCAATGTCAGTTTATTGAGCAAATTTTACATTTTGAGACAATTTTAAAAGTATACTGCTTGGGCTACCTGTCTTGTTACGTCACGTTCACGCATGCTCAACAGAAATAGTCGCGGGTGCCGGCAGAGGTTTGTTTTCTCGTCGCTCTCCTGGGCGAGTAGAAAAAAACTTCTGCTCGCAGGGTATATATTTTCAAGCAAGTCGAAGCAATTCAAGTCGTATATTTTCAAGCAAGTCGTATATTTTCAAGCAAGTCGTAAGCTTATATATTTACTCAGTAACAAGTGTTATATTTTCAAACAAGTAGTATAATTTTACCGATAAGTTACTATATTTCACACAAGTCGTAAGACTTATATTTTTAAACAGAAGTATTTTTGTCCGGATCGGCGCGCCATAACTACACCACCATTACGCATTAGTCAAGTTTACGTAAGCTAAGTTCCCCGGGGACGTTTATTACTCGGGCCCAGGCCGCAGGCCGCCCGAGTTAGAAAATGCGTTTTTCGGTAGTAGTAGTCGTAGTTTTTTTAGTCGGTTAAAGAATGACGAAAGTATGCGACGTATTTAATCGTATCCGGAGTTTCAAGATTACTCCGCAGATTTGAAAAGATAAAGGAGACACAGGACTCAAGTAGATTATGAATCTTAGTTTTGAAAGCAGCTGTAGATCTTCAAGCTATTAAAAGGTCAGGATTCTAGTTCATCGTTCAATGACTAGAAGTGGTAAAAGGACTAGAAGCTCGCTTAAAATATATATATTTTTTTAAAAACGCGAGGCCGTTATCGGAACCATCTGACCTATGCAACCTCAAGACGTATCATGTTCGTACTCACCGGACTAATAGTCTCCCTCGTCACTCAACTGTCACTGATTGTCATGACGTCAGAGAAATTATATTGTATTGAAGAAGATGTCCTTGTTTTATTCGACGTTCGAACCGTAACTCGAACCCGAACTCGATTCCAAACTCGACGTTTCGGGATCTGAAGCTAGAGAGGGGACCTTTACACAAACTCATCAAAATCAAATCAATTGAACTCAAAGTCAAAAGGTAATCAAATGAACTCAAAGGCAAATCAAATGAACTCGACACATACATGTAAGCTTATATACATAGTCTCCCTCGTCACGCAACTGTCAGTCATTGTCAGGTCTCTCCTCGCGCAGCTGACATTGTCCTTGTTCTTCAACCAACTGGCATTCATTTTCAAGTACTTCCTCGAACAACTGACATTTTCCTTTTCACAATGCCCGAGTGAACGCTCATTGAGCGTCTTGTTCACATAGTGACAAGAACGTTTGATCATGAATCGCGTAATAACAACATTAGTACACTATAGATTAACTCCACATTCACTTACCTCGCTTAGTTTGCTTTCAAATATTGTACAGAAACTGTGCAGATAATCGAGCGACGCTTCCAGAGCTCGAGTTCCGGGAAATAGAGTGTCATGTGATCTCGTACCCAGAGCCCACTCTTCGTCAAAATTAGAAAACGAGCGCACGTGCAAGGAGTGCTTCTCAACACTTCTCGAGTGTTCTGATCAGTCCCCAAGTGCTATAAATCTGCACATAGCACAGCACACAAGTTTTCTATTTCTTTTATATAATAAAATGTTCAATTTTGTTCGTTACAAAAATGTTTGAATATCTGCTTGCGCGTGCTTTCATGCCTCTTAATGCACGCGTAATACGCAGATACGCATCCTTTGGCCAATCAGAGCAGCCATAGGCAAAGTAGTATTCAAAGGACGCTATTACTGAAGGTACGTTATACAGTCATTTGCAAAAATTCTGGCCGTCACGAAATATCAATATATCAATATATCGGGTGCATTATGGGTAATTAAATAATCGAAAATTCCCCTTAAAGTGGGTTAACGCCAGCAAAGTTGGTAGAAATATTTAGTATGATGTTTATTTTAGTCTTACGTTTGTTATTTGTAAATTTTGCTTCATTTAATAAGTTAGGAAACTCAAAATAGTATTATTTCATTACCCATAATGCACCCGATATATTGATATATTGATACATCGTGGCGGCCAGAATTTTTGCAAATGACTGTAAATGGATTGGTAGTTCTACTGGGACGTGACACACACACATGATGCCGTGAGCTTTACCAAGGTCAGAAAAACGAAAAATAGATTTATTTGTCATAGTCAATATGATACGTAAGTTTAACCGCAATTATAAACTAACTATGATATAACGCGCGCTCTGATTGGCCAAAGGATGCGTATTCCGCGTGCTTTATGAGAGCACACAGCACGCGCGCGCAGATATTCAAACATTTTTGTAACGAACAAAATTGAAAACTTGCCTTAAAATCATAATTGTATTTTATAAAAGAAATAGAAAACTTGCCCGCTGTGCTATGTGTAATGGTAATAGAACTGACAGGAGCCCATAAGTAGGAGCGTCCATGCTCTATATTGGGTCTGTGTCACAGCGTTTTCACAAGTGTGGTTATTTTTAGAACAGTTTTCCCGCGAAAGAAGGTCATTTGACCAATCAGAGAACGTTTCCGGTATGGCGGTTTCATTTCCGGTTTCACGTCAAAAATAAAATGGCGGAATTTCGAAAGACTCGAAGAGATGAATGTACAAATAAAAGCCAGGATTATCCAGTTTTCTTTGTGTCTGACTCACAATTTTATCATACCAACAACTTCCCGGGATTCCATAGGCCGCTGCTTTGAACCTTGACCTAAAATTCTAGACTGCTTTTCCCGAACGGAAGTGAACTTGAAGTGATGGCCAGGCGGTTTCGTGGCAGAGTTTCGAGGATAGATAATGTGAACGCGTGTTTACCTCACGGAGAAATACAAACGTATTATGAAGCGGCGTTGTGCCTCTGAAACGTTAGAAAGTCAAAGTCAAGTCAAGTAAGGTGCATTGAAAGCGATAGTCTATTTAGGCAGTTGGCTTGTAATTTGGTTTTTTTCGCTGCCGTCAATCAACATGAAAAATCAGAAAACTTAAAAATAAAAGTCAGAAGACCCACCAAATGGAAACCAAATATGATTTTGAGCTAGTACATTATGGATCATTTGGTCGAAGAATGTATCAGTTTAGTTTTCAATTCGTTTGAGTTTTGAATTTGATTAATTCAGTGACAAGTTCCAGCCGATTGAATGTCTGAGTTCGCATAATACTGAGTACCGGCGCAGTAAATGAAGGTCACTGAATTTAAAAACAAAGCAACTTTGAGTCAGTTTCGCTCAACTTTAGTCTTTATATTGACAGTGAAGCGTGTGTAAATAATAAGCTCAGTGAATCCATTAAATTAAACATCAAAACTTGAATGAAGGTATTTGTATTAATATATTTCAAATCGGCAGACTCACAAAAAATATTCACAATCCATTTTTAAGTCATTTTAGGTAACAGAAAAGACACAACAAATACGCTTACTTTCACCACTGTCTTATTTGTAATTTGATTCACTCGTCTTGTCGCTCATCATGCAGTTTCAGCGAATTTGTTTTTGAATAGCAGCTAATAGCCTTGTCGTCAATCTTCAAACTCCACAACGATAATTACAAGATACCACTAAACCACATCCAAGAATAAATTGAATTCACTTTCTGACGAAATAGTTTAGACGAAAATATGTATTTGAAAGTCTTCGGCTAATTATTTGCATCCACACGCTACAACAGCTTCTCAGTCGGTCCCTTCGTGTTCGAGTTCTTCGAACCGGCACTTGCTTTGGATGCCTTTAGAAGCACAATCGTCACCACTATCACTTTCAAGTGATCTGTTGTACCGAATGACTCAATACTGCTCTCACTATCACTAGACGATTCGTAGTTTATTTCACTTGAAGAACACTCTTTGTCGCTATCGGAGGCCATCTTTATTTTACCTGTCATCTCATCAAAATTCAAAAAATACGTCATACCAGAAACGTTCTCTGATTTGTCAAAATTCGCGGGAAAACTGTTCTAAAAATAACCACACTTGTGAAAACGCTGTGACACTATCCAATACCGTATGGACGCTCCTACTTATGGGCTCCTGAACTGAGTGGAGTGCAATTTGGTCTGAAATCATACGAGTGATTACAAAATTGCACGACCGCGTAGCGGGAGTGCAATTTGTTATCACGAGTATGATTTCAGACCAAAATTGCACTCAACGAAGTTCAATTACCTATTAATCATATTCATTTTGAAATCTTTTCAAATACACTCGTTATATTTAGGTGGTAAGTTGCAATAATAAGAATAATTTTGATGCCTGAAATACAACTCTTTCATTCTAAATTACAAATTACTTTTTATGAAGAATCGTTTGAATTTAATAAAATTAGAGTTTCTGTGCGAAAATAAAAAAATAAAAAAATGGGTGCAATTAATGATCCAAAATAGTGCAATTAGTAATGGTAATCGCACCATTTTTAGCCAATCAGATTGCAGGATTTACTAGTGATTTCAAAATGAATATGATTAATGATTTAATCGCACCATTTTTAGCCAATCAGATTGCAGGATTTACTAGTGATTTCAAAATGAATATGATTAGAAGATTTATAGCACTTGGGGACTGATCAGAACACTCGAGAAGTGTTGAGAAGCACTCCGCTACGCGTCGTGCTTCTCTTAACACTTCTCTCGTGTTCTGATCAGTCTCCGCGTGCTATAAATCTGCACATAGCACGCGCGCTCGTTTTCTATTTCTTCAACAGTCCATTCATATGTGAGTTATTTATCATTACAATATTATTTATCATTACTATTTATAATTATAATTATTGCTGAAATCGAAGTCCTTAAAAAAATCCCAATATCGTAAAGTAGTGTGTAGTGTTTCGTCAAGCGTAAATAAAACAAACTACTCAGCTTATACACGAACTATTACAAGCGACTAATTACTAAATATAACTCAAACACTAATAATTCAGGCACATTAATAAATTATACCATTTGTATTAAGAGGAGATTTTTTAAGAACGCGCGTATTGAGCGCCAAAAACCAATAGCATGGAGAATATGTTTTGTACAAGGCTGAAACTGCTTTAGCAAAGAGTTCAAGTTATTTGTGATGGTTTTTAACAGGCAAAAGTGAAATTAGAGTGTTAATCCAAAGTGAAAATTTGATCTGAAAACAGTCCACATGGGCTAGATCTGTATATTTGCTAGTATTGCTGATGTTTTCCCCTGAATTACCTCAAATTTGAAACAAAAAGCAGGAAAATGGTTTTGTACAACGCTAAAACAGCTTTAGGCAGACAATTTACTTTGTTTTTAATAGTTTGTGCTTAGTTAAAATAAAATTAGAGTGTTAATCCAAGGCGAAAATCGAAATTCAAACTGTTCAAAAGCGCTCGTTTTTGGCGCTTTTGGCGGATATTACGCGATGTTGAAATAAATATCCTCTTAATTGTTAACTTGAGTTTTTCAATATATTTTGCCATTTCGACACAAGCACATGAGTGTAAGCGTGATAACAAAGTCGTCTGAGCTTGATGAGGTACATGGGGCTCTTGTGGGGAGAAGCCGGCTATAAGCGGAGACTGGGTGACTGACTGAGGAATAGCCCCCCCCCCCCCCCCCCCCCCCCCCCCCTTCCCCCTCGGTTGTTCACAGGCAATGAAGAGGAAGTGTCGTTTTCGTATGAAGACATTTGTGCTTTTGCTAGCGCTTGCTTCAACAAATCGACTACCTGTCGTGATGTGATTATATAGCCTATTCTAGAAGACCACATTGAGTGAAATCAAGAGAGCATTCTGGTACTACCGATATACTTGGTAAAATTCATGCAAACGGGAACTGAACTACGTTATATAGCTACTGTTTTGCTGGATTGAAACTTTCCAAAAACTCCAAGTATTTGGCCGGCAGAATGTCTCTTCCTTCAAGAACTTGGGCATAATATTCGGGAGTTGGACGTAAACCTTTTTGAAGCAGCCATTCGTTGCAAACATAGACTACAACATCTACTTGATGGTTGTCACTGCTTCTATTCACCATTACTGTCTCACGACGGAACTGGTTGCCGAGAAGGTGTCCTTCATCAAGTTGAGACAGTGAACCTTCTTGACACTCGTACAGTGCTCCATAGACCTTGAATTGTTTGTCAGCGATTATCGTAGAAAACCCACATCCATCGTTTGTTCGATTGGCATCAAAAGTCAGGCGATATCCGTCTAATACTGCAAGTTGTCGTGAAATAACCTTCGCTCCCCGGCCGGGGCCCCGTTCTTGGATTAATTTGAGACCCATATTCGAACCGTAACTGAAATAGAACTCTGCAGGTTTATAGAGGCCATACTGTCTGTGTTGTCTGCGATCCCACAGGGAGCCCAAGCATAAATTCAGTAAAAACATAAAATTGAAAATAAATTTATAATGCTAATAGTCTTACGTGGTTGACGGTACAAAAACATAAATTGATACCCTGTTCAAAACGGTTTCTTCAAAACAATTGCATAAAACCATACCATACTCAATTTCAATTTGTCCCTTTTAATGTACGGCTAACTTGTAGTTTATTTCGGTTATTTCAGGGAGTTTTTTTTACATAGGGCTATCATCTTCATTTCAATATACCTATTTATCTCTTGTTTGTGTCAAAATTTCTGTTTCTGCTGTTTCTCCCTTCCATTTCTTTCTCTCTCGATCGGACAGACGCGCGCGCAGTTCTTGCGTGACTTTTTTGGCCGATAAACACTAGTGGCCTGGGGTCTAGTGTTGTTAATATGGCGCTGAGCTCTGTTGGTTCCAAATTCAAACCTCTAAATATCAGCTATGATTTTAGCAAAAATGAAGAACTATTAACGCCTTTTCATAAGTAGTTACAATCATTATTAACTACTCTATATAACTGAGAGTTTTATTCTATGTCGATGGCTGGTTGGGGTGGATTTTCCGAGCAAGATCTTCACCGACTGAAGAAAGACCATCAGTCTGAAGAAGTGCCAGAGTTTGAAGAAAAACCTGAAAATCTTCGTAAGGTAAACATCAATCCAGGGCCTAAACGACAGAAACCTAGAGAAAAGATAAAGTCTAAAGCTACTGCAACGAAAAAGGATCCAAATGGAAGGCAAGAAAAAGTATTAAAAACCAAGACAGTTGAATCAGACAGTTCTGTCAGCTGTTCTGAGTTGAATTCTACACCAGAATGTGAACGTAGTTTTACTGCATCAAAAGTTAACGAAACAGAAAAGGAAGATAAGTTTGTAGTAACAGAGAATGCAACAAAGAATCAGGACGAAGAAGAGAAAGTTCCAGACATTATTGTGGAGCCTGAAAGGTAACACGTGTAACTTGATGTGAATGCTTATCGGGTTACCAACCTTGTTGCTATGGTGATAATATTTACAGTGTATATACCATATCCCTATAGAACATATATCATTGCATATAAATTAAGTACAATATGGTGATTGCATGATAGAAAACATTACATTATGTAAAATTCAAAATGTAATTTCTATTCTATTTTCTCCCATCCCCTATTTTCTCTCTCAGAAGTTGAATTTTTTTTGTGTGTGTAGAATTCAGGCTATTGAACTCAATGCACTTCAAAAGATGCAACAAAAACAGAAAGAAATAGAAGACCAAAACAAGAAAAAGAAAGCAGCGCTACAAGAGACAATCCGAACTAGGTATAGTGACTGCAATATTATTTTTTTCTTTTTCTGATTGATTGATTTCTTTCTTTCGATGTTATATATTTTATACTATATTTTGATATATAAAGTTTTAAGTGTTCAAAACGTTTTCGACCATTGGGTCATGCATCTTCTATTATTATAAGTAATACCATGACAAGAGGGACATTAGTGATTAAATTTCCCGCAAGCCGAGGGAGAGTTTGGAAGTCCCGACGCCGTAGGCGGAGGGACTTTTACAAACTCTCCCGAGGCTTATTTGTACAATGATCGAGTATTTTTATTAGTCAGTTTAGGAATATTTAATCGTCATTTGGTCAAAAATCATGGCGGAGAGTTGTTTTGCCTTTGTAAAAGACGCTGAAGTTGACCAATCAAGGAAAAGTGCCCGAAAATACGAAAAAAACCTTCATGGTGTGCTAACGTTTAGTAAGCAATGGGAAAAGGCAAGAAATAAAGAGTTCCAAGATTTTAGTTCAGAAAAGAAAGAATTCCGGTCTTTGCATATGCGCTGCTTATGCGCAGAGTCGAGGACATAGCATCCCACATGTGTTAGACACTTGAGTAGCTTGGAATACAGCCAGCTTTCAGGTTAAACGTAAGTCGGACAGATTAATCTGTCCAAGGTCCCAGTGATTGTTATATGAGGGACACACTGGGGACAATCCGAGTCTCCATTCTCTAATTTTCCCGCCGGGAAAATTAGTGAAATTTTCCCGCCGGGAAAATTAGTGAGACAATGCAGAAATCCATTGTCTAATTTTCCCGCCGGGAAAATTAGACAATGGATTTCTGCATTGTCTTACTAAATTTCCCGGTCGGAAAATTGGAGAAGGGAGATTTAGTGGTTTGTATGTCCCTGGAAGGACAAAGGAAACCGAGGCGATCATGGTATTATTATTGTTATTTCCCATTTCTTCAGTGAAGTTTATAGAACGAGAGACCGTGTTTTATCGGCATATAAAGATCCGAGCCGTAGGCAAGGATCTTTATAGCCGATAAAACACAGGCTCGAGTTTTATAAACGACTTCTAAAACTCTATCCCAATTTACCTTGATTTATAACAGTATTACACAAATTCTAAGCAAATAATACAAGAAAATGGTGCAAAACTTTATTGTAAAGGTACCTGTGACATCACTGTCATGCACAGGATACAACTCAACTCATCCCACATTGGAAATAGGTTTTGTATTCGTAAATAGGAAGCCGTAAGGATATTCGTAACTTGCTGTCGGTGCTATGCAAAGGTGAATGATACGAGTAAATGAGACCTTTGCATGACCTATGTTACTGATGAAGAAATGATGAATAAAACATCAGTGTCTTTATAAGTCATACAGACACTGATGTGGGGGGAGCAAGGGTGGCCGAGTGGTGAGAGCACTTGCCTCTCACTGCTGTGGTGCCTGGTTCAATTCACGGACCAGGCGCTTTATGTGAGTTGAGTTTGTTGGTTCTCTTCCTTGCTTCGAGGGTTTTTCTCTGAGCATTTCCGTAAGGATCCCCTGTGCTGCTGTGTATGGCCCTGCTGTACTAGGGGGGGGGGGGGGGGGGGGGGGGGGGGGGGGGGACAACTGTCTCCCATACCCCTGTGCTGTGTATGGCCCTGCTGGGGGGGGGGGGGGGGGGGGGGACAACTGTCTCCCATACCCCTGTGCTGTGTATGGCCCTGCTGTACTAAGGGGGGGGGGGGGGGGGGGGGGGGGACAACTGTCTCCCATACCCCTGTGCTGTGTATGGCCCTGCTGTACTAAGGGGGGGGAGGGGGGGGGGGGGGGGGGGGGGTCTCCCATATCCCTGTGCTGTGTACGGCCCTGCTGTACTAAGGGGGGGGGGGGGGGGGGGGGGGGGGCAACTGTCTCCCATACCCCCTGTGCTGTGTACGGCCCTGCTGTACTAAGGGGGGGGGGGGGGGGGGGGCAACTGTCTCCCATATCCCTGTGATGTGTACGGCCCTGCTGTACTAAGGGGGGGGGGGGGGGACTACCACTACGCAATGTAGGTTTTTATGATCATTGGTGTATATCAAGGGGGGGGGGGGGGGGGACGGGGGGGGGGGGGAGGGGGGGGGGGGGGCAACTGTCTCCCATACCACTACCCATTAGATGTGTATATCAAGGGATACCATTGAGTAAGCTACTAGGGACTACCACTACGCAATGTGCTGTGTATGGCCCTGCTGTACTAAGGGGGAGGCAACTGTCTCCCATACCCCCTGTGCTGTGAATGGCCCTGCTGTACTAAGGGGGGGTATATCAAGGGGGGGGGACAACTGTCTCCCATATCCCTGTGCTGTGTAAATACTACGGCCCTGCTGTACTCAAGGGGGGGGGGGGGGGTTTTATATGACAACTGTCTACCCATATCCCTGTGCTGTGTAGCTACTAGGGCCCTGCTGTATCATTAGATAGTGTATATCAAGGGGGGGGGGGGGACTACCAACTGTCTCCCATATAAGCCCTGTGCTGTGTATGGTATATCCATTGCTGTACTAATGTAGGGATCATTAGATAGTGGGGGGAGGGGGGACTACCACTACGCAATGGGTTTTTATATGCATTAGATACTCAAGGGATCTCCCATACACCCAATGTGTGCTGTGTATATCAAGGGCCATTGCTGTACTAAGGGACTACCACTAACGCAATAGGTTTTATATGAGATACCATTTTATATAGGCAACTGTCTCCCATACCACTACGCTTATATGATCATTAGATAGTGTATGGATACCCTGCTAGGGTACACTAATGTAGGGGGTGGGGGGGGGGACAACTCAAGGGATACCTCCCACTATCCCTAGCAATGTAGGTTTTATGATCATTAGATAGTGTATATCAAGGGATACCATTGAGTAAGCTACTAGGGACTACCACTACGCAATGTAGGTTTTATATGATCATTAGATAGTGTATATCAAGGGATACCATTGAGTAAGCTACTAGGGACTACCACTACGCCATATCCCTGTGCTGTGTATATCAAGGGATACCATTGAGTAAGCTACTAGGGACTACCACTACGCAATGTAGGTTTTATATGATCTCAAGGGTACATTGAGTAAGCTACTAAGGGACTACCACTACGCAATGTAGGTTTTATATGATCATTAGATAGTGTATATCAAGGGATACCATTGGTAAGCTACTAGGGGGGGGATCATTAGATAGTGTATATCAAGGGATACCATTGAGTAAGCTACTAGGGACTACCACTACGCAATGTGTACTAATAGTGTATATCAAGGGATACCATTGAGTAAGCTACTAGGGACTACCACTACGGGGTTTTATATGATCATTAGATAGTGTATATCAAGGGATACCATTGAGTAAGCTACTAGGGACTACCACTACGCAATGTAGGTTTTATATATAGTGTATATCAAGGGATACCATTGAGTAGCTACTAGGGACTACCACTACGCAATGTAGGTTTTGCATTGTACTAATTGGGGGGACTACCACTACGCAATGTAGGGGATCATTAGATAGTGTATATCAAGGGCATACCCCCTGTGCTGTACTATGGCCCTGCAATGTGTACTATAGTGCCAAAGGGACCATTATTACTAGGGACTACCACTCAATGTAGGTTTTATATGATCATTAGATAGTGTATATCAAGGGAAACCAACACAAGCTGCAAGCAAACATTAGATAGTGAAATATGAGTAAGCTCACTAACTAGAGTTGACTACCATTTAGAGACTAATCTATTGTTTTATATGATCATTAGATAGTGTATATCAAGGGATACCATTGAGGAAGCTACTAGGGACTACCACTACGCAATGTAGGTTTTATATGATCATTAGATAGTGTATATCAAGGGATACCATTGAGTAAGCTACTAGGGACTACCACTACGCAATGTAGGTTTTATATGATCATTAGATAGTGTATATCAAGGGATACCATTGAGGAAGCTACTAGGGACTACCACTACGCAATGTAGGTTTTATATGATCATTAGATAGTGTATATCAAGGGGATACCATTGAGGAAGCTACTAGGGACTACCACTACGCAATGTAGGTTTTATATGATCATTAGATAGTGTATATCAAGGGATACCATTGAGTAAGCTACTAGGGACTACCACTACGCAATGTAGGTTTTATATGATCATTATGATAGATAGTGTATATCAAGGGATACCATTGAGTAAGCTACTAGGGACTACCACTACGCAATGTAGGTTTTATATGATCATTAGATAGTGTATATCAAGGGATACCATTGAGTAAGCTACTAGGGACTACCACTACGCAATGTAGGTTTTATATGATCATTAGATAGTGTATATCAAGGGATACCATTGAGTAAGCTACTAGGGACTACCACTACGCAATGTAGGTTTTATATGATCATTAGATAGTGTACATGTATATCAAAGGGATACCATTGAGGAAGATACTACTAGGGACTACCACTACTACAATGTAGGTTTTATATGATCATTAGATAGTGTATATCAAGGGATACCATTGAGTAAGCTACTAGGGACTACCACTACGCAATGTAGGTTTTATATGATCATTAGATAGTGTATATCAAGGGATAGGGACTACCACTACGCAAATGTAGGTTTTATATGATCATTAGATAGTGTATATCAGGGATACCATTGAGTGAGTAAGCTACTAGGGACTACCACTACGCAATGTAGGTTTTATATGATCATTAGATAGTGTATATCAAGGGATACCATTGAGTAAGCTACTAGGGACTACCACTACGCAATGTAGTTTTTTATATGATCATTAGATAGTGTATATCAAGGGATACCATTGAGTAAGCTACTAGGGACTACCACTACGCAATGTAGGTTTTATATGATCATTAGATAGTGTATATCAAGGGATACCATTGAGTAAGCTACTAGGGACTACCACTACGCAATGTAGGTTTTATATGATCATTAGATAGTGTATATCAAGGGATACCATTGAGTAAGCTACTAGGGACTACCACTACGCAATGTAGGTTTTATATGATCATTAGATAGTGTATATCAAGGGATACCATTGAGTAAGCTACTAGGGACTACCACTACGCAATGTAGGTTTTATATGATCATTAGATAGTGTATATCAAGGGATACCATTGAGTAAGCTACTAGGGACTACCACTACGCAATGTAGGTTTTATATGATCATTAGATATGATCATTAGATAGTGTATATCAAGGGATACCATTGAGTAAGCTACTAGGGACTACCACTACGCAATGTAGGTTTTATATGATCATTAGATAGTGTATATCAAGGGATACCATTGAGTAAGCTACTAGGGACTACCACTACGCAATGTAGGTTTTTATATATGATCATTAGATAGTGTATATCAAGGGATACCATTGAGTAAGCTACTAGGGACTACCACTACGCAATGTAGGTTTTAGTGTATATGATCATTAGATAGTGTATATCAAGGGATACCATTGAGTAAGCTACTAGGGACTACCACTACGCAATGTAGGTTTTATATGATCATTAGATAGTGTATATCAAGGGATACCATTGAGTAAGCTACTAGGGACTACCACTACGCAATGTAGGTTTTATATGATCATTAGATAGTGTATATCAAGGGATACCATTGAGTAAGCTACTAGGGACTACCACTACGCAATGTAGGTTTTATATGATCATTAGATAGTGTATATCAAGGGATACCATTGAGGAAGCTACTAGGGACTACCACTACGCAATGTAGGTTTTATATGATCATTAGATAGTGTATATCAAGGGATACCATTGAGTAAGCTACTAGGGACTACCACTACGCAATGTAGGTTTAGATAGTGTATATCAAGGGATACCATTGAGTAAGCTACTAGGGATATAGGTTTTATATGATCATTAGATAGTGTATATCAAGGGATACCATTGAGTAAGCTACTAGGGACTACCACTACGCAATGTAGGTTTTATATGATCATTAGATAGTGTATATCAAGGGATACCATTGAGGAAGCTACTAGGGACTACCACTACGCAATGTAGGTTTTATATGATCATTAGATACATGTAGTGTATATCAAGGGATTCACCTTCAATGTGATACTAAGTAGGGCTATCGAATGGTCAAGGTGAGACTTTGTGAGACTCCGAGATAAGGCATATTTTTGCGAGCCCGAGATGCCTTTTTCACCGATTTCCTTTGTTTTCAAAATTTGAGACTCGGAGACAGCTTTTTGCGAAAAAACGAGACTTCGAGACTCGTGAAATTTGACCGAAATTGTGCGAGACTCGTGACTTTTTGCGGGGACCATTCGACACCCCTCTAAGTCTATATACATTTTATTGGTCTTTTCATGTAATGTTTTTTTCAGTCATTCAAACATGTTGGAAAAGCAGCCATTCAACCCAAATGAGTATTAATTATATGTCTTTCTTGAGGCATGGAATTGATCAGGTCGAAACCTAGGATGGATGAAGACTTTTCTAAGACATAGTGAAAGCACTTTTTTATATAAAGTTATTTGATAATTTATTGATTGATTGATTATTGATTGATTGGCTCACATGGTGTTTCTTATTGTTTCAAAAGGAAAAGATATGAACATGCTGAATCTGAATTTGTGTCTGCTAAAATTGATCTGCACAAAAAGACTGAGAGAAAAGAAATGCTTATAGGACATTTATTAGCAATTATTCAACAAAATGAAGAGAGAAAAGCAAAGAAATTGGAAGAACTAATGGCAAAACTTGATGTATCAGAGGAAGTACTGGAAGAAGAGAGGCAACATAATCAGCACGATGATGGGAATAAAAGTGTGGAAAAAGGAAATGAAATGGATGGGAATATGGAGAAAGCAGACGAACATGGAAAAATAACTGAAAGTGAAAACAATGTAAAAGAGGATAAAAGTGAAGTAAATGAGAATTCTAATGTAAAAGAGGAAAAAGGACAAAATGGAAAAGTAGACCATGGTAATACCGTTCAAGTAGATAATGGATCAACAATTTAAGAGAAATATTTTTACACTGAATTTCAGCTGCCTTCTGTGGGTCAAGCCATTCTTGCTCAGAGAGTCTGACAGGAACAGTGTGATCCAGAGTCATTATATGCATGCAAATAGTTAGGGAGAATAGTTGCTGTGATGAATAGGTAAAATTGCTATACAGCATATTGGGTCATGATTTAAAACTGCTAAGATTTTTTATTCAGAATGTTTCTTTATTTAGGTGATGTTTTTAACTTAAAATCAGTTAAATGTTTTACACAAGAACAAATGTATTTTATATAAAAATATCAAATGGTTATTAATTAAAAATAGTTAGGATATGATTGCTATCACTGGTTGTACATTATACCACTATACACAACTATTACCGTATTACAAATATCAAAACTATCTTATTACAGTTTTTACATTAGAAATGTAAGTATGAGAAGGTCAAACATATGTCATAATGTTTGGCTACAATCCAGTAGCCATCTACTGTAAACTGACATGGATCAATGAATAATGCTAGGAATAAGCATATTTCACATGTTAACAATATGTATTCATTAAACAAGGAAAGAGGACGTGTAGATTGTTCTTGTTTGTTCAAGAAAATTTTACATTACAATTTTTAAATGACTGAAATACCAAGTTGACTGCAACATATATATAACGAAGAAATAGAAAACGAGCGCACATGCTTAATGGAGACTGATTAGAACACTCGAGAAGTGTTGTTGAGAAGCACTCCACTACACGTCGTGCTTCTCCTAACACTAATTCTCTCATGTTCTGATCAGTCCCTGCGTGCTATAAATCCATATACACAGCAGACAAGTTTTCAATTTCTTTTATAAAATACAATTAAGATTTTATTAAGGCAAGTATTCGGTTTTGTTCATTACAAAAATGTGATGATCTGCGCGCACATGCTGTGTGCTCTCACAAAGCACGCGTAATACACATCCTTTGGCCAATCAGAGTGCACGTTATATCATTATTTTAAGTAAGTAAGTAAGTATTATTTATTTATTGACGTAAACACAAAGGAGCTTAATTTTATAAGTGAGTTTTATTCCAGTAACTGTTAACTCTCTCTTACATTTGTATCTTTACAATTGTGGATTCATTAGAATTTTGCATCCTTCTCCTTTGAAAAGCAACTGGAAAGCCTGAAACAAATCAGCCATTCAATCAATGTTACTTCTACTACAAATATGCTATATGATACTTACAATAATCACATGATTAACTTTAATTCACCTGTTCATATTTACTCATCGGTAGTTCATGAGTGATAAGAGGAGTCACATCAACTCTGTAAACAAAAACGTATTAATCACTTATACTTGTGCCTTTATTGTTAATTGTGTCTTACTTGTTTTGATGGATCAACTGCTCAGACTTTTCCCATGTACTAAATATCTTGCGCCCATGCACAGTCTTCATAGTAATGGACTTAAATAGGATGTCAGACAGCACATTCTCCACATGAAGAGGTTCCTATACACAACAATTCACTATACAGTTAAATCAGACGTGAGTACATGTATATATTGATTATTTGCATGTTGGCCATGTTGATACTAAGGTAAACATGTCACTATATACACTCATTTCGATAAAGTTAGTCACCCGAAAAGCTTCGAAGGTGAGACCAAGAAGGACCATGGGTACATACATTTTAACCAACCCTGGATCCTCATTGGTCTCACCTTCGAAGCTTTACGGGTGACTAACTTTATCGAAATGAGTGTATATGCATACATGTCACTATATATAATGCAATACGTGTCACTATGCATACATGTCACTATGCATACAGTACATGTCACTATGCATACATGTACATGTCACAATATACATACAATGTACATGTCACTATATGCATACAGTACATGTCACTATGCATACATGTCACTGTGCATACATGTACATGTACATGTCACTATGCATACATGTCACTATATATGCATACATGTCACTATGCATACCTTTGGTATGCCAACTAGAACAATTCTTCCTCCTTTTCTGAAATTGAATGTAGTTCTTGATGTGATATATATTCATGATAAAAGTGATGGTGGTGATTCAATTCACTCCTAACAATATTCATTTGAAGTCAGGGAGTACATGGTCATGCATGCACCCAGTCTCCAAAGCCAAGGAGCTCATGATAAAATGCTTGACTACTAAAAGGAATAATTATGATGATAGTGATGACAATCATGAAATGATGATGATCTCATCTCTAGCTACGTATTTACCTTAGAAATGAAAAGCTATTATTGACCATTACAGCTGCACCTGAACATTCAATCACCCTTCCAACACCATCTCCTAATGTCTCTCTAAAAACTAAAGGTACATTTCTTAGGAGTTTTGAGTAAAAGCCCTGGGGAAACTCCCATGTGAAAGGGGCAGGGATGATTGTTGTCTCTTTAGGGGTGTAAATTAAAGTGACTATAAGGGATATTCGAATGGTCAAGGCGAGACTTTGCGAGACTCCGAGACAGGCATATTTTTTGCGAGCCTCAGAGACACTTTTTCACTGATTTCCTTTGTTTTCAAAATTCAAGACACTGAGACAGCTTTTTGCAAAAAAACGAGACTTTGAGACCCGCGAAATTTGACCGAAATTTTGCAAGACTCTGACTTTTTGCGGGGACCATTCGACACACCTACTATACAGCTCTTATTTATCTGGGAGTGTCTGTTTTAGAATTACATCATTAAACGCGGATTTGATTGACAGCCATCTAAACTGAAGTTTGCTTTAAGGTGTTGTAATTTTCTGATACCTATTTCTTTGAGATTTTCCATCAGACCATTGACAAGTACATCAGCACCCATCTGCTTGGCTTTTCCAAGTCTGTCTTGATTAATATCTGTTGCAATTCTGTTGGACAAACAAAAAGCACCTCGAATATTGAAACTTGTTCTCAGGTTACATGTGGGAATGAGAGATGTGCACATCATTTAGCCAGTGCAATAGGGCTTTGTGGGGGAATTCATATTGTAATATTTTGTTCATAATAAATGTATTTAACTTACATTTTTCCTGCACCCATTGCTTTTGCAATCCCTACTGCAAGGAGGCAATGGGTCCACATCCTTGAAAAATCATTATTACTAATGTCATCAAGCAAGTAGTTTTACAATATTTAATAATAATAATAATAATAACCTTTATTAACGTGTCAAATTACCTAGCTTACACAAGTGTAAACTAATTGAGGACACCTATCTACCTAAAATCTACACCCATACCCAAACCCAAAGCCCCCACCTAATTTCCCCCAACCCCTCCCCCCCTTATTTAAATTCTATCTGGCGTAAAATATTAAAATAGTTATTATCTTCTGCTGTCATGCTCACCTAACACAAGTAAAGAATCCTGAGATGGTTTAAGTGCTTCCATGGCTTGATGTGCTACTCCAAATGCTGATGTAACGACGGTAAAAAGTAGAGTTGCATGAAATTCACAGTACACTGGACTCCCTCGTAAGCGACACCATGGGATCTGGAGTTAGTGGTCGCTTATGAATGAAGGTGGTCGCTCGAGGGAGATGGTCGTTTACAAGAGTGGTCGCTCAAAGAGAGTCAACACGCATGTACATGTATGTCAGCACACAGGGAGCCCAACATGGAAAACACAGTATGTCCGCACACAGGGAGCCCAACATGGAATACACAGTATGTCCGCACACAGGGAGCCCAACATGGAACACACAGTATGTCAGCACACAGGGAGCCCAACATGGAACACACAGTATGTCAGCACACAGGGAGCCCAACATGGAACACACAGTATGTCAGCACACAGGAAGCCCAACATGGAACACACAGTATGTCCGCACACAGGGAGCCCAACATAATACACAGTATGTCCGCACACAGGGAGCCCAACATGAGATACACAGTATGTCAGCACAAACAGAGCCCAACATGGAACACACAGTATGTCAGCACACAGGAAGCCCAACATGGAACACACAGTATGTCAGCACACAGGAAGCCCAACATGGAAAACACAGTAGCACACAGTTGCCCAACATGGAATACACAGTAGTCCGCACACAGGGACCCAACATGGAATACACAGTATGTCCGCACACAGGGAGCCCAACATGGAATACACAGTATGTCAGCACAAACAGAGCCCAACATGGAACACACAGTATGTCAGCACACAGGAAGCCCCAACATGAACACACAGTATGTCAGCACACAGGAAGCCCAACATGGAATATGCAGTATGTCAGCACACAGGGAGCCCACAGTGGATGGAACACACAGTATGTCAGCACACAGGAAGCCCAACATGGAACACACACAGTATGTCAGCACACAGGAAGCCCAACATGGAATATGCAGTATGTCAGCACACAGGGAGCCCAACATGGAACACACAGTATGTCAGCACACAGGAAGCCCAACATGGAACACACAGTATGTCAGCACACAGGAAGCCCAACATGGAATATGCAGTATGTCAGCACACAGGGAGCCCAACATGGAACACACAGTATGTCAGCACACAGGGAGCCCAACATGGAACACACAGTATGTCAGCACACAGGGAGCCCAACATGGAACACACAGTATGTCAGCACACAGGGAGCCCAACACAGTATGTCAGCACACATGGAGCCCAACATGGAATACACAGTATGTCTTCCAACTCACGTTCTAATAAGCATGCTTTTTTGGGCTCAAGATCTGTCTTGAGGATGTATGCATAACGAGCAGGAATAATAGTGTATTGTGCACATCCCCCGTAGATTGTTCCTCTGCCGTGACCAAACTGGTTTAAGTTTTTGCAAATATGTCTCTGATCTGTGAAAATGAATGAATGAAAGGATGAAGGAATAAGTGGTTTAGTAATTTCATATAACATGTATATAACTTTACCATGCAAGCATTGATAACACCTTCCACAGAAGAAGTGGTTCTCACAGCATACTCGCAATCCAACTTGGAAGTCATTACCACATCCTGGACCAACTTTAACAACCTAAAATAATGGAACATTGTTTAACCCACATAATTAGTAATATTCTTATTCATTCATCCACTCATCTATCCATTCATCTGTCGTCATTCATTCATCCATTCCTTTATTCAGTCAAAATTTATTAGATTGTACTATCCTTACCTCACCAACACATTCATGTCCTGGAATGAATGGTAGTGTAGCTATTGCTTTTGCAACTGGAAGAAAAGGAAAAATATGCAATCAGCCTATAAACTTAGCTTCCTCTAGTCACGCAATGTAACGTAGAAGGGTTGTGTGATGACAATAGACTGACTGATAGACCCATTCAGTCCCTCGGTATCACAACTGTAGTTACCGATACATGCATCAATTGCTTCGTTATAAGTTCCATATATAGATCTCGTCTTCTGGACCATTTGAACGGCGGATTTAGTCACGTTAAGTTTACTTTATAGACTTTAAAATATTAAATATGCACTTATCAATGTTTCCCCCCTGTGGGGAGGGTGGGCTACCGTGGTGATTTTGACGACCCACATTGTCCCCTACTCCTGCATTTTGCAGAAGTCCAATGCCAGCCCAAGGGTGGGGAAATTGAAAATCTGCCATTTTGGAATGTCTGCCATCTTGTATCAGGCACGCAAAGATCGAACACTGGGAAACTGCAAAGTGGCTGAGGTACTTGGTTAAAAAATGGTTAGGTATGTGTGGCGAGATGTTCAGACCTGGACTCTGTTTTTGGAATTTGTCACTCAAAAACCTGGATTTACGAATTTTCCAAATAAAAAAACCTGGATTTATGAATTTTTATTTACGATCTGATACGGTGCAGTAGTGGGGATATTTTGCCAGACTAATTAACACTCTTAACACCCAGTTTACGTCTGACTGACGCCATTATTATTGTTCATGCAGAGTTTTACTGAAACGCCGATACCACATTATACAAATTATTAAAAATTAATAAATGTTTTTTAGGCTATAACCTGGATTAATGATTTTTATGCATTCATTTAATGCAGTGGTTTTGCAATTACTGTGTTTATTAAAGCATAACACGTTGTTCTTAATAACCTAGAAAGAAGTCAGCCCTACTTTAAATATTCTTGACAGATAAACAAAACAATATACTAAAGGCTGTAACTTTCATTGTTTCAAATAAATTTCACATATTCCAGTCATTGTTTGTTGTTGTGAAGAACTCTTCTTTTGACCCCAAGTGGTATAACACAAAAAGCTCTGAATTTGACAGCTCTAGGATGTCCCCAGGTTGGGGATTTTGATCAGTTGCCTTTAAAAATGTCAAAATTCCCCAGGGTAGGCCGCCCTCCCCCACCAGGGGAATACTGCATATTTATACCTTGGTTCCACTTATACAATGCGATATCCGAGCCACAAATTGAAGACATCAACACTTTAACAAGTAATTCTCCCTCGCACGGCTCAGGAATCGGCATATCTTTGTAGATATAGCCTGCTGTCTCTTCTTCTTTGATGAGAACCTTCATTTGAGGGACTGCCATGATATACCACAGGAAACCCATCACTCAAGGGATATGTATCTATATGTCTTGGGAAAATATTAATAAAACAACAAGGGAAGACGATAAAATAGTTATATATATTAATAAAGAAATGCAGTAACTAGTATTGCGAAGTTGAAGTTGGAACAAATTTACTGAATAAAAAACTGGGAATAAACATTGGGAAAATTTGATGGTTATTTTTGGGTTTCCTGTGTAAGAAATATCGAGAGAAGTCTGCGCCGAGTAAAAATGGCGGACGTCGAAGAAGTTGAAGTCACTGTCGACTCGAAGATAGAAGAAGTTCAAAACTGGCTAAAAACTGAAGGTTATGAAAAGTATAAAGAAGCCAAGCGACTCTCAGAGGAGGAGTCTAAAAACGACCCGGAATCAGAGCCTTATAAGTCTAAATACGCAGCGAGGGAAGTCTTGACAGAACTGAAAGAAAAGCTGGAGACGTTTGAAAACGAAGATGAAGAAAGCAGTGAATATATCAAACTACTGTCTGCCTCGATTATCCATCAACTTGCACTTAATTACTCAGACACTCAAGAACCAAGTGATGGAGAGAAGTATTTTCAGCGCTGTTTGAAGTTAATTCAGTGCAAAGATGAAAGACTAGACTTGAACTTGAAGACGGTATCATTGACTTTACATTGTTTGAATCAACTTGGTATTTTATGGAGTCAAAGAGGCGATGCTGACAAGGCGTTAGAGTTTCTTCAAGATGGCGAGCTGTTGTATCACAGATTTAAGAAAGATGTTGGTGGTGCACCCTACTCCATCCATGAGTGAGTTTGGTTATATGTATGTACATGTACATCATATTCCCCCTGTAGGGGAAGGGGGATTCCAAGGAGGGTCTGCTAGTAAGGCATGCTATAATGTACATATAGATCAGGATTACAACCAATTCCTTGTACAGCTCCTTGTAATGCTGAGTGCTTGTAAATCTTGTACAACATGGCCAGTCATGTTGTAAGTAATGTTTACAGAATGAGTGACCGTGTTGTATCCGATACGGATGGGAATTCTGTAAACTGCTTATCAAACTCCATCCCAATTTACCTTGATCTATAACAGTATTACATGAATTCTAAGCAAATACATGTAATGCAAGAAAATTATAAATCTTTCTTGAAAACTGTTACTTTTGACACCCCTGTCATGCACAGGATACAGCTCAACATATCCCACATTCGAGAGAGGTCTTGCATTCATAAATAGGAAGCTGTAAAAATTATCGGAGACAATATTGGTGCAAGTAATTGAGACCAACTAATTGAGACCTTTGCATGACCTGTCTTTATCGCTGATAAAGAACTGAATAAAACATTATTAGTGTCTGTATCAGTGATATAGACACTATTGTTTTATTAATCAGTTCTGTATCCATGTATATAGATCCATGCATGGGTTGCTCATGCACTATTAATGAGTTTGATAAACACTACATACATGTTGATGAATAGACCTCTTTAGCTTTATATGTGCCCATTTCAAACCATGCGATGTAAACATGATATTCTCTGGAGAATTGTTCTTTTATATTTCTGAAATTTATTCGTTCAGATTGAAAGGACTAATTCTCCAGAGAACACCATATGAAAATTATTTAGTTTAGGACTCCTCCCCCCCCCCCCCCCCCCCCCCCCCCCCCCCCCCCCCCCCCCTAAAATTCCAAATTAAACCGGTTCAATTTAAATCACATGGTTTGAAATGGGCAATTTGCATACGAAGCTAAAGAGGTCTATTGTTTTCAGGCTTTTCTGTGCTGCTGAGAACAGCTTGTCAGACCTTGACAGAGAAAATGAATTTGAAGCATCGTTTACACATACCTTGTACTACTTGGCTCAAGTTCATGGTGCTTTGGGTAATTCAGTAAAGAGTGGTATGTACTGCCATACTACGCTACAACGTCAGCTTGAAACAACACAGTATGATCCAGTGGACTGGTCACTGAACTGTGCCACATTATCTCAGTATTATATCACTCAGGATAACTATACTATGTCTCGGCATTGTTTGGGTAAGTAATTCTAGGGTTCTAAATAATGCTATTTATCATTCACATATCGCAGTATTATATCACTCAGGATAACTATACTATGTCTCGGCATTGTTTGGGTAAGTAATTCTAGGGTTCTAAATAATGCTATTTATCATTCACATTATTTTCTCTGGGATTTTCATTGGTCGAGAGACAACTACGTCACTGCAGATAACTTCCTACGAATAAGTGTTTTCATTCTCCTCAACAATGGCAGCTCGATTTTTTTCAGAGTTTTTGCTTTAGGTGAGAGAAAATAACGTGAATGATAAAAAAATAATAACATGAATGATAAAACAATTATTGAACTCTGTTTTTGCAAAATATCGTGATTTTGTCAGTGTCTCGCAGATAATTATTTGCCTCTGTCTTCGGCATCGGCAAATAATTAATCTGCTCGCCACTGACAAATCATGATATTTTGCTCAACCTCGTGTAATAATCACTAATTATTTGTAGTTCCTGCTCCAAGCTTTCTGGCCTCAATTTTGTCATTCTTTCTCCAGCATGTGCAAGTGTTGTGTTTGCAGAGGTTCAAGAAAAAGATATTTATGAACCAGTACTAGAGGAGGATGGTGAGTTTGAAAGGCAGAGGAAAGAGAAAATACCAAGAACAAAGGCTGACATCGCTAGATGTTGGGCAAAGTACTGCTTGAACTTGATCAAAGAAGGAAAGGAAATGGAAGAAGAAACACAAGTTATGGAAAGTGAAGGTAGGTTGGATGAGACTCCTGTCTTCTTCTACTGAATTATTTTTATGACATATTTGGTTTCATCGTGTTTCAAGGTAGAGAAACTACAAGTACCAATGATGAAGAGAATGAAGACAAAAATCCTTTGAGTTTCAAATCTTTGGAAGTGACTTTCTACGAACAGTCAGTTCCTGATCAAGTTATCCAGAATTTTGATGAGGTAAGAAAGACATTAATTTTGGTTCTTATTTGTATAGCCTCAATTCACCTCCCTGATTCAATCATGCTGGAGAATGCAACGGTGCTCTGCGAGCATGCAATTCAATTGGCTGATAATGGTCAATAAGGCTTGTTATCTGCCTTATGATCTAGTTCCCTGTCAGTTAGAGGAGACTTGTCAATAAATGAGATGTTAACCAAGCCTAGCAATTCAGCTTCATCTATCAAGCAATGACATTCTATTTCAAACCACTCAGGAGTTAGTTACCCTCGTAGCCATGTCTTGAGACTATATAAACACGGCTGAAAGGAAGACTACTCAGTAGTGGCCTCCTCTACACACTGGGATCCCTGTGTTTCTTAAATACACCAACAGGAATCACAGAGGTGTGTGGAGAAGGTTAATTCAAAAGCTTGTTTTATCCTACAGTATGTATTTACTTTCTTCTAACCTCTGTTCTTATTCCACCAGGCTCGAATCATTTTCCGTGAAGGCCAAAAATGGTTAAACCAAGCAAAAGAGTATTATCTTCTAGATGGTCATGTCAGTGACTTTGTTCAAATCCAACAAGATGTCAGCCAGTTCTACAAACTTGTGGCATTTTTTGAGGACGACAAAGATCGTAAATGCAAAATGCACAAGCGCAGAGTGGACCTTCTGTCAGACGTCCTTTGTGAGCTAAATGCACAACACTACCTACAGATATGTCGACAACTAATGTTTGAAATAGCAGAATCCTACAGTGAAATGGTAGACTTAAAAACAGCTTTAATGAACGAACAAAGTGATACTCCTGCCACTACACATGCAGTTAAGAAGGTCAACCATCTCATCAACCAATCCATCAAGTTTTTCCAAACGTTCATTGACTCCATGAAGCATAAAAGTGTTCTTCCTGATACATATGATGATGATATCGTACGACCAGCACTAGTGTCACATTTCTGTATAGCACGGTTATACTCTAAGTATCTGTGTCTTGACACTCGTGCAAGACTAGACAACTTACAGAAAAGTGTTGACGTGTATAACTATATCGTAAATTATTGTGATGCTCATCCCGATATGCCACAGGATGCATTTCAAGATGAACTACAAATCTCACGTGACATGGCTGCCTTATTTACCAATCAAGATGTCTAAGATCATGTCTATAAGCCAGTGACATTTATGCACTGCAATAGTGACTTGTCAACTACGCAGTGACATTTTACACGCTGCAATTGTGACTTGTCAACTACGCAGTGACATTTACACACTGCTATGTAAAGTTTCGGCTAGTTGCACACTTACTGTGGTCATATTATTTGTCTGATAGCTCAAGATTTGCGTGTGCAATCACATAATCTGTAAATATTAACATGCACAGTATACAAATTTGAGTCCTGAACAAAATTCATGTGAATGGAACTTAGATGCATTCTCTGTGATCCTGTTATTTATTAGCTGATCAGGTTGAACCTGTACTGGAATAAAGTGTATTGTTGTGAGTAAAATAACCTCAATTATATTATTATTAAATAACTGTAATAATAATAATAAATTATTTTTTTATATTTTTTTTGCAACATGTATACGGCAAAGGTTAGAAAATGACATAAACAACAAAGACATAACAAAAGGCAAAAAATTCACAAGCGACAATATGATGACATTGAACAATAATAATAATAATAATAATTTATTAATTTATATTGCGCACTTTTCATAAAATGATCAAGTGTGCATTACAATAGCTAGACAATAGTTCACTCGAAATTGGAGTATTTTACACAAAATCTTGAAGCAAATACAATCGCAACCAGACGTAATGATACAATCCTTATGTATTGATTCGGTCATTGTGGTAATCATTGAATTTTGGTAGTTTATCTTATGCTCATAATCATGGCACACCCCGGCAGTTGGTACAAATAATTCAGTATACTCGAATAAAGGTGTTGTTTTTTTTAAGGAGCTGCGGAGGGTGCTCAGGTCTTGATCTGGGTTTAGATAGGGGGTGTCCCACTGGGGTCTGTAAACCCTGACCCTATCATAAGAAAGTGACATCTTGTAAATCCATACCCTGTTGAAGACAGATTATATACCTTATCCAGTGGCCCATACCCATATAACAAATATATGGGAGTACACTCCCCCCCCCCCTGGTGTTTTATCCAGGGTTTGCCCCCCCCCCCCCCCCCCCCCCCCCCCCTTCAATTTCAGAATCACTAATAATTATTACGTCTTGTTTAATTTATAGAATTTATCTATCAGTATTTTAAGTTGTTTATTCTGAAGATGAGAACTGTCTTACAACAAGACTAAGCTCAATATTTCAGAATCAGTCAGGCTTGATTTTAGAATTGATACAATATACAATGATCTCATTCTCAGTTGTTCAATGCAGAAAATGGTAACTGTTCTTAGTAATTACCGTAATACAATTATGCTAAGAACAAGACTATTAACCAGTTGAACTGAAAACCTTAAAATTTCTGGGAATTTTTGATAACTATATGCTTTTTTTTTTCAATTAAAATTGAAATCAACTGAAAATTGTTAGTTAAATTCCTATAGGAATATAACAACTATTCTACACACCTATTTCTTAACAGAATGATTACATACATATATGTATGTAATTATTCAACGGTTTACGATACTGACACGATCATATTGTTGTCGTAGCTCTTACCAAATGAGGGTTTATCACATAATTTCAAAACTCATAGGACAAAAAAATGATTATCATAGCTGGAAAGAGCTTGTTGAAATTAGTAAAAATGTGAAGTTTGGAAAAGATCGCTCCACAAATTATGAAGATATGAATTTTCAAAAATCGAATTTTGTATGAAAACCTTTGGAGGCAAGAGTTGCCTCCAAGCGTAATTTCCAAAGGTTTTCATATACAATTTCGATTTTTGAAAATTCATATCTTTGCAATTTGTGGAGCAATCTTTTCCAAACTTCACATTTTTACTAATTTTAACGAGCTCTTTCCAGCTATGATAATCATTTTTTGTCTGATGAGTTTTGAAATTAACTGATAAACCCTCATTGCTTCAGTACTCAAAAACCGAGTAGTATACACATTGGTTAATTTGCTCCTTCATTGTACAGACTTCAGACCTGACAACTCTCCCGGTTTAGCCGGGAGTCCCCAGATTTTGGACCTCAACTCCCGGTCTCCCGGTTTGAAGACAAAATCTCCCGGCTAAACACGATTTATGGTGAAATTGCGTAATACAACGTAACGATCTTTTTCAATATTAGAATATGTGTCTTTTCATTGTGAAACGCTCGTTTATTCGTTTATCAGGCGATACAAATCTCTTTTTTTTTTTAAGAATGGGGGGGGGAGGTTCGGAAATGTTCAGGGATGTCCGCCATTTTGTTTTTGGTCTTAAAGCACGCTAATTTAGCCTATATTTTCCAGTCTCAAGAATTGAGGGCTCGGGGGGTTGGCAGGTATGAGTCTTGGTTTCACCGGTGAACTTCACCTGAATTATATTGTAGATATATATACATTGTACTTACATTGTAAATATTGCTAATATTATTATTATCATTTTTTCGATCTATTTATTGTATACTGTATATGTGTCGCAGGGCTCCTTTTGATATCAGAGGCTACTAGCCACTGACTGGACTACCCTGCTGTTTTATTTGAGTTTAAATAAAGGTGTCTATCTATCTAATACCCAATAATTCCCAGACTGAAAAGAAAACTTCTATACCATTTAATTCAAATCTGAAATACTGAATATTATAGACCATGTTAATAACATAATACATATAAAATATAATTAATAGAGTGATGGTACTTAACCTGTGAAACAGATATTAGCCAAGTACAAATGTAGATATTACTAGACTGTCAGTCACTATTAGATTTTGTTTCACGGGTTAGAGTGATTCCAATAAACCTGGCACCACTAATTAGCTGTCAGTGTTTATTAGAAAGAAAACAATGTAATGCCTGAGGTAACCTGAGGTTTATTGGAATCACACTCTAATTAATTGTGCCATTATAATATCTGTTGGGTTTCATCTGTTGATATTTATCAGAGCAAGAGTTATTGGGAGGCCTGTGGAATATGTTACCGCGTGATCCTAGTCCTAGCTTTATTCGACCAATGAAATAGCCGTACTTTCGCGCCAAAATGTAAACGAGTGCAGAAAGTATTCAACAAGCTCTTGACACTAAGCAACGAGATATGGACGAAAGGAGGAGTGTGTTTTATTCAACGAACGAAGAGCTCCATGCTATATGCGAGCAGAGAGCAGAGCAATTTCATAAACTCAAGTACAAGTGCTCCGACAAGTGTTCCGACTTGTCTAGGGAGATCGATGATTTAAAGAAGGCCAACTCAAAGAATTTGGCCACATTGCAGGATGACTGGACAAGAAAGTATTCCACACTACAGGCGCGCGTCGACGAACTAGCAACTTCGGCGCAACTTCGCACTAAAATTTCAGACCTGGAGTTTATGAATCAATCTCTAAGACAGCTACTAAGAATGAAAGACCGCAGAATTCCTGAAGCTGCTGCTCTGTCAACGGCGGCTATATCCCAGGTCAGTGGTGTGTTTTCTCCCCTTGCACCACAGGTAGCCCAAGCTGATTATCTGTACTGTATGGGAGAATATATATGAAAACTACGAATGATCACTGAAAATATCTTTATTCTAATAAAATGCTTCAAAAACCTTCATTTACCTTTGTTGTGATTCCTTTAATGTCTGTAATGATTTTGGGAGCATTTAGACTTGTTTTAGGGTGGTTTTTGTTTTCTTGAATTCACTCTCTAAAAGACGAAGTCAAGGTAGGATCAGGAGACCTCAAGATCGAAGATCGGGTGACTCGATTCAACCGGCCATAAATCGAAAGGAATTCAATTCACATTGATATTTTCACTGGATACCGATTGTACGATAAATTCCCCACATTTTCCATCCTCTTACAACCGAATTACGCCAAATAATCAGTACGAAATTACCAATTTACTTGCTGAAACTTGAGCTAGAATATGCGTGGACGCTACGGTGGCGCAACGGCAAATTGCAAATTCTTTACACAGCAGGGGTGGCTGCGAACAAATTTCATACGGTCCCTACTCCCCAAGTACCAAATCTTGTTTCGGCGAACCGAATCATAGATGGCATTTGGTACTTGGGGAGTAGGGACCGTATGAAATTTGTTCGCAGCCACCCCTGCTGTGTAAAGAATTTGCAATTTGCCGTTGCGCCACCGTAGCGTCCACGCATATTCTAGCTCAAGTTTCAGCAAGTAAATTGGTAATTTCGTACTGATTATTTGGCGTAATTCGGTTGTAAGAGGATGGAAAATGTGGGGAATTTATCGTACAATCGGTATCCAGTGAAAATATCAATGTGAATTGAATTCCTTTCGATTTATGGCCGGTTGAATCGAGTCACCCGATCTTGAGGTCTCCTACCTTGACTTCGTCTTTTAGAGAGTGAATTCAAGAAAACAAAAACCACCCTAAAACAAGTCTAAATGCTCCCAAAATCATTACAGACATTAAAGGAATCACAACAAAGGTAAATGAAGGTTTTTGAAGCATTTTATTAGAATAAAGAGATTTTCAGTGATCATTCGTAGTTTTCATATATATTCTCCCATACAGATAATCAGCTTGGGCTACCTGTGCTTGCACGATCGATGTCATCGCTTGGTATTAGGGACCTTAATAGATCCGACTACGAGTACGAAATCTAGTACGAGTACGACTTTTCAAACCTAGTGCCCGTACTCAAGATAATCACGTTTCACACCAATCTTTTCTCCAGAAGCTCTACTTCTACTGATGGACGACAGGGGAGGAGCGACGGCTGTTAGAACGAGATTATTTTGAAAATAGAAAGTCGTACTCGTACTAGATTTCGTACTCGTAGTCGGATCTAAAGGTCCCTATTATTACAACGACTTCTACTGTCACTAAGAATGTCCCTGGTCCATCGGTATGAATAGTGGGATGGTTCAGTATTTTGTGATTTGAGCACAGGTAGCCCAAACGTAGAATCAGTGGACCGTGACGTCATTGAATATTCGTTTGACCGTTGGATTTTCGAATGGTCTCAGGAATGAGCTCTTAGAAAGACTTCAAAGGATATGGGATTCTGAAACATGTCTTCATAACAGTAGTCTGATAATTAAAGAACACTTTGGTGTAGAAATCTGAGCAAGAAATTGTGTTTTTGAGTGGTTTTGAGCGATTCGAAAATTCACCCGTTTCTAGCGTACATATAATTAGGAAAGGTTTGCAACTCCGGCCACCAAATTTTTGCAAACACTGTCGCTAAAAAAAATATCTCTCAAAAACTACGCAAGCAAAAAATATCGCCTTCCTACCACACATTCACAAATAAATGATCTTTTCAATGAGCTTTTGTGCAAATTTTTGGGTCCACCATATGCCGAGAAATATTTTTTTGAAGTTGGGGAAGTCGACGAAAAGTTTGCCGTGGCCATCCGCAGTCATCAGCTGTGCACCTAAAACGTTCTGAGGGAGGGGACGGACCGATAGATTGTTTTACAAAGATGTCCTCAAACAGATAAATGCTATATAATTTGAATTTACTACGGTGTATGTTTTAATCAGTATTACCCTGGCTGCCGCTAGCAGAGTTATATTTCATCGTTCTGATTTTCGATGAGTCTTTTGCCTTTAGCATCTATCGGTCCCTCCCCTACTCAGTGTAGCTTTTGTTAACAAATCTATCGGTCCGTCCCCTCCCTCAGAACGTTTTAGGTGCACAGCTGATGACTGCGGATGGCCACGGCAAACTTTTCGTCGACTTCCCCAACTTCAAAAAAATATTTCTCGGCATATGGTGGACCCAAAAATTTGCACAAAAGCTCATTGAAAAGATCATTTATTTGTGAATGTGTGGTAGGAAGGCGATATTTTTTGCTTGCGTAGTTTTTGAGAGATATTTTTTTTAGCGACAGTGTTTGCAAAAATTTGGTGGCCGGAGTTGCAAACCTTTCCTAATTATATGTACGCTAGAAACGGGTGAATTTTCGAATCGCTCAAAACCACTCAAAAACACAATTTCTTGCTCAGATTTCTACACCAAAGTGTTCTTTAATTATCAGACTACTGTTATGAAGACATGTTTCAGAATCCCATATCCTTTGAAGTCTTTCTAAGAGCTCATTCCTGAGACCATTCGAAAATCCAACGGTCAAACGAATATTCAATGACGTCACGGTCCACTGATTCTACGTTTGGGCTACCTGTGATTTGAGCTTCTTTTTTGCGAGTTATGAAGGTTTGAAATCGTGATATGCTAATTAGGTGACGTCAACGCAGGCATTTGCCGTAACTTATTTATATTTTTTCTAACATAGAAAAAAAAGTTTAACATCATTTATTATATAAGTTGTAAAATATCTTTTTGCAGGGTTCCCACTGACCTTGAAAAGTCAGGGAATTTTGATTTTGGTCAGGGAATTTGTAATTTACCCAAAGGTCAGTGAAAAGTCAGGGAATTTCTGTCAGCCTTCACAAAACCGTTTTGAATTCGGTGATAATTATGTAGCATAATGGTAACTTTTATACGGATCGTGATCAATCATGATGAAAACTCAAAAAAAGTATAAACGTTTTCATTGACCTATAAATATATGGTCCATGTAAATGTAATTCTTCATAGATACATTACAGTATATTGCATTAAAAAGACTATAGTAAGTCGCACTGCAGGATATCATAGTATGGTCAGTGAAAAATGGTTTTGGGTCAGGCCGGAAAAGTCGGAGAATTTTATTTTTCCGGATGAGTGGGAACCCTGTTTTGCCAGTTTAAAAAGGTCAGTAATTTGCGGAGCAATTATAGAATATCCCACCAGATCATAGGTGCCTTTCTAGAAAGTCTTTGGCTCGTGGCTCTGCATTGCTATGTAAGTGTGATATGCTTCACTTGCTTATGGGAGGTTTTACGTGTGACGTAGTGGCCGTCAAGATCTACAAAATGTTCGAGCCTAACTTTCAAAGTCTGTTAGTTTTTCTTCAAGCAACTAGATGACATTTGTTTGTTTGTATATAAGTAACTTATATTTGGTATATTTGACAGATATTTAGACTTCACCGATCTAAAATTGAAGTTTTGAGCAAGTAAAATGACGGTTTGACGGCCACTCGCGACAGATTTTGACGTCAGAAAAAGATTCCATAAAACCTCCCATACAGTCATTTGCAAAAATTCTGGCTGCCACGATATATCAATATATCAGGTGCATTATGGGTAATTAAATAATACTATTTTGAGTTTCCTAACTTATTAAATGAAGCAAAACTTACAAACAACAAACCTAAGACTAACATAAACATTATACTAAATATTTCTACCAACTTTGCTGGCGTTAACCCGCTTTAAGGGTAATTTTCGATTATTTAATTACCCATAATGCACCCGATATAATGATATATTGATATTTCGTATATTAACTTCAAAACTTGCGTCAAGACTCGGCTGAAGCCATCGAGAAACGAGAAGAAAAGGTAACGTTTACTATTCAACAATTTGGGTACAAAATATGAACTCTCCTCTAACCCTGATGACCCTCTTGGAAAACAATGTGCACGCAGCCTTGTACGCCCCATCGCTTGTTGTAATTAGTCCTCCAAATGTTGATAGTGTATTTCTTTTTCCTTCGCTTTACTATAAGTTATTTGCTTTATCCTGTTATTGTTAACTACTTTTTCAATGGTGAACAACAGGTCTTGTTTTAAATTGCGGTTTTCGTGTGGAAGACTTCTAAATATATCTACCGAATACTTTTGCACTTGGGTGATAAATCTCCGCAACTCACCGGCAATTGTGCAAAAGTTACGGCTAACACATTTTCCATGCGACGATGAGCTTATTTTGTCCTTTCGTTTCTGTTTTGTTTTAGATCTCTGAGTTGACGCATCGTTTGAATGAAGTACGAACATTCCAGGAAGAATTGACCGTCAAAAACAACTCATTATTACAAGAAAAAGAAGACATGGTTGTCTCTTTCGCTCAGGTTTATAAATATTCTCTGATAGCAGGCTTCGGGAATTTGACGCTTTTTATTTGACACCATCTCATTCATGACATCTTGTTTTTGTGGATATTACTGATGATTTGACTATTTCAGATACCAAATCATGTGACACACCGGACTATCTACATCGGTTTTCTTCCAGTTTTCTTCCAGTTTTTTTAGTTCATCCTCTCTTGTAAAGTAATAGAGTCGTTTTCGTATGAGTGTGAAGTATCACGCCATCATCATGCGGTATCCAAGCATTCTGATTGGTTGAGCGATGATTTTGCGCGCTGTGATTGGTTGAATAGAATGTCTTCGATTCCGTACCGTGACCCTAAAGGTGCGGTAATACGGGCAACAAAATCGTGCAACTTGTCGCGCAACATTGTTGCGTTGCAAGTTGCAAAGCAATGTTTCTCGTATTACCATCGTTCGTGCAACTTGTCGCGCAACAAATTAAATGTTCGGTCATTTGTTGCAGGTTGCGAA
The DNA here is from genome assembly GCA_033675265.1 of Actinostola sp. cb2023. Taxonomy (NCBI): domain Eukaryota; kingdom Metazoa; phylum Cnidaria; class Anthozoa; order Actiniaria; family Actinostolidae; genus Actinostola; species Actinostola sp. cb2023. The sequence continues at coordinate 134,572 of JAUJYZ010000314.1, forward strand.
ACTTTGTTACATGAAGTAGAAAGAGCTTCTACTTTGCGCAACAAAGTTTTGCAACCTGCAACACGAAAATGTGTTGTGCGACAAGTTGTGCGAACGGTGGTAATACGAGAAACATTGCTCTGCAACTTGCAACGCAACAATGTTGCGCGACAAGTTGCACGATTTTGTTGCCCGTATTACCGCACCTTAACTCCGTGCCGTAGGTTTCCCACTCATACGAAAACGACTCTATATCAAACCGTAATAACAAAAGTTTGTGTGTTTAGGAAAATATATATTTGAATTTAATTGTTTCTTTATTTCTTTTTCAGTTGAAAGAGGAATTCCAAAATGAGGTAGATCAACTCCGTGTGGAGTTGCAAGAAAAGACATCCGAGATAACAGAGCTTTCAACCTGTGTAGAAAGTATTCAACAAGCTCTTGACACTAAGCAACGACATATGGACGAAATGAGGAGTTTCTTTGACTCCACGAACGAAGAGCTCGATGCTATATGCGAGCAGAGAACAGAGGAACTTTGTAAACTCAAGAACGAGTTTCTATTCACGAAGACTGAACTGCGGTTAGCGGAGGACAAGTGCTCCGACAAGTCTAAGCAGATCAGAGATTTAAAGGATCACTGGACAAGAAAGTCTTCCACACTACAGGCGCGCGTCGACGAACTAGCAACTTCGGTGTCGCAACTTCGCACTAAAATTTCAGAACTGGAGTCTGAGAATCAATCTCTAAGACTAAAACAGCTAAAACTGGAAGTCAGGGATAGTTCTGAAGCTGCTGCAACGGCTATATCTCAGGTCAGTGATGTGTTTTCTCCCCTTGCACGATCGATGTCATCGCTTGGTATTATTACAACGACTTCTACTGTCACTAAGAATGTCCCTGGTCCATCGGTATGAATAGTGGGATGGTTCAGTATTTTGTGATTTAATTGAGCTTCTTTTTTGCGAGTTATGAAGGTTTGAAATCGTGATATGCTAATTAGGTGACGTCAACGCAGGCATTAGCTATAGCCGTAACTTATTTATATTTTTTCAAGTAGAACATCATTTATTATATAAGTTGTAAAATATCTTTTTGCAGGGTTCCCACTGACCTTGAAAAGTCAGGGAATTTTGATTTTGGTCAGGGAATTTGTAATTTACCCAAAGGTCAGTGAAAAGTCAGGGAATTTCTGTCAGCCTTCACAAAACCGTTTTGAATTCGGTGATAATTATGTAGCTCAATCATGATGAAAACTCAAAAAGAGTTTAAAAGTTGTCATTGACCTATATATATATGCTCCATGTAAATGTATTTCTTCATAGATACATTACAGTATATTGCATTAAAAAGACTATAGTAAGTCGCACTGCAGGATATCATAGTAAAACAAGTGTGGTCAGTGAAACATTTATGAAATTATGTATGCGGAGCCAAGTCTCCACATATGGTTAAAGAATTGATAGTTTAGCCTAATTTGCAAAGGGGCGCTTTTGTATAATAAATGATGCCTGCGTTGACGTCACTGAGTTAGCATATCACGATTTCACTCATACAATCGATTTTCAAAATAAAAAATAACCCTGATATGCACTTTAAGAAGAACGACAGCCCAGGTAATCCACGGTATAACCCCCGTTATAGTGCAAAGATGCCCATTCTTACGCTTATCTATTTGTTTTTTATATTGTAGAAGGAGAACCCTACCCCACCGCAAACCAGGCGGAAACAGCCGCCCAGGATTTCAAAGCGGCAAAATATACGTAAGAACTCTTCAAGGGTTAGGAATTGAATTGTTGAAAAAGTGTGCAGTAAATCTGACTTTATAAATGTTGAAGTCGTAGTCAGGCATAATGTTATTTGGGATTAAAATAATCTTGAATAATCTTCGCCTCCGTAACAGTAATAAGCAACTTGGGGGTCGGTAGAAATCGAAAGATAATTTGACTTGAATGCTTGAAGTCCACATTTCTGCTCGTCGCGAATCCAGTACTGAACCTGTAAGCAAAAATGCTGCAATACAAAACAGTGGAAACAAGTTTTAATTTTCTTAACAACTAATTTTTCTGCAAAGTTTGTACGTCCTCTCATTTATACTTTCAAAAACTTAGAATAAGGAAATAGACGAAGATATGAGAGAACCATGCCTTCGAGAAGTAACACAAAACAACAATTCCGCCAATTACACCGAGTATTATGCATTTTTGAACGGCCCGGCATTCTCTATAAAAACTGAAAATATATAAAACGTTCATCCACTGCTGAACAATACTTGACTGATTGTGGAAATCATCAACGCTGAACATCCAACTCCAAACACCATAGTCGCATTTCAAAGCAAGATATCTCGACATCAAAAGAAATGACAGCGGCCAAACATATACCTACCCAGCTAGGGGAAGAAGTGTTTAGAAACGCGTAGATCTCCGACAAAAAATCCTTAGAATGAGCTACCACCTGACAAATGCATCAGACTTCAATGTTATTCTACTATTTTATTATTAGTAATATTGTTAAGCGCTATTGCGGGTTTTTTTTAGAAGAAATAACGCTATATAAATAAAGATTATCATTATTATGATTATGATTATGATTATTATTACTTTGTTGTCGCATGCAGAATACAAGTGAAGCGAAACTGATGCAGCTGTGGTAAGTGCATGCATAGTACATACGTAAACAGCTATTTTCAAAAAAGGTTGTCTTATGAATAGTGTATTGGGGTGGGGTTATATGGCTTTTATACTTTATTCTTGTCAGGTTTAGTTTTCTTACCTTTGTAACTGGACAAGTCTACATTAGAATGTTTGGTCTATTTTTTTATTTTTTTAACAAAATAAAACAAAAACAAAAAATTTTTTTTTACTATGCGATTTTTTTTTTTTGTTAATAAACCACTTTATTATTATTATCATCATCATCATCATGATCATCATCATGATTATCATCATCATCATTATTATCATTATCATCATCATCATCATTATCATCGTCATTATCATCATTATTATCATCATTATCATCATTATCATCATCATTATCATCATCATCATCATCATCATTATTATCATTATTATCATCATCATGATTATCATCATCCATTATTATCATCATTATCATCATCATCATTATCGTCATTATCATTATCATCATCATCATTGTCATCATCATCATTATTATCATCATCATGATTATCGTCATCATCATTATTATCATCATCATTATTATCATCATCATCATGATTATCATCATCATCATTATTATCATCATCATCATTATTATCATCATCATCATCATTATTATCATCATCATCATCATCATCATCATCATCAAATGTGGTCTGTGTGATGCGGACTATGTTGGTTTTACAGCGCGTCACTTACACCAACGCATTGATGAACACCGCTACTCATCTATTGGGAAGCATCAAAGAGAACTTCATGGACTGACCACAGCCATACCACCCAATTGTTTCTCGATTTTGAAGAAATGTAAAACTAAACTTGACTGTCTCCTGTACGAGATGCTTTTTATAAAGCAAAAATCGCCCAAAAAAGTATCCCACCGCAGCGTCCTGTATTACGAAGAGATGTTTAGGAATTTATAAGAAAATTACATGTAATATCAGCTATATAAATACCAAATATATTATTTAAATATGGACTAATTCGCCCAGACTAGATCTGCATGCATGAACACTGTGTTATAATTTATTTTTCTCTCAGTCATTTCTTTCCGTTGTTTTACCTCGTGGATTTTAAAATGAGATTGTATGTATTTGGACTCACAATTCCGCTACGAACTAGTGAATTCAATATTGTAGACTCCTTTTAGTCAAAGGGTAAATACGCATATTGGGATGGGAGAGACTTAGAATTGTTTAGACACCGCTGTACTCCTTGACAGAAGACGCATTCGCTCAGGCTTAGCCTCAAGTCATTTTAAATTATTCACAAATAACAAAGAGAATGCAAACAAAAAAATGCTGCCATTGGACAATTGCTGGTTTTCACGTGACGTCATGGCGGCGATGTTGGTTCCCGATAAGAAAGCATTCCTCATTAGCTTCTCTTGTTTGTACCGCCAACCACGTGACGTCATGGCGGCCATGTTAGTTCCCGATAACAAAGCATTCCTCATTAGCTTCTTGTTTGTACCACCAACCACGTGACGTCATGGCGGCCATGTTAGTTCCCGATAACAAAGCATTCCTCATTAGCTTCTTGTTTGTACCACCATGGAACCACGTGACGTCATGGCGGCCATGTTGGTTCCCGATAACAAAGCATTCCTCATTAGCTTCTTGTTTGTACCACCAACCACGTGACGTCATGGCGGCCATGTTAGTTCCCGATAACAAAGCATTCCTCATTAGCTTCTTGTTTGTACCACCAACCACGTGACGTCATGGCGGCCATGTTAGTTCCCGATAACAAAGCATTCCTCATTAGCTTCTTGTTTGTACCACCATGGAACCACGTGACGTCATGGCGGCCATGTTGGTTCCCGATAACAAAGCATTCCTCATTAGCTTCTTGTTTGTACCACCAACCACGTGACGTCATGGCGGCCATGTTAGTTCCCGATAACAAAGCATTCCTCATTAGCTTCTTGTTTGTACCACCATGGAACCACGTGACGTCATGGCGGCCATGTTGGTTCCCGATAACAAAGCATTCCTCATTAGATTCTCTTGTTTGTACCACCATGGAACCACGTGACGTCATGGCGGCCATGTTGGTTCCCGATAACAAAGCATTCCTCATTAGATTCTCTTGTTTGTACCATCAACATGGCCGCTGCGTCTTTGTACTTTTTAAAATATACAGGGATTGATTGCAAACCCTCAATAGAAACTTTTTTTATTTCACGGGTTATTCTGTGATTTCGAGTCCAAGGCTGAGCGAATGCGTCTTTTGTGAAGGAGTAGCTACTTCATATTAACTATAATACAGCTATTTCAAAAAACGTTGATACTCAATACTGCATACTAAATCATGTATTCCAAGACCGAAATGCATTTTGGGACTCGTGTAATATTGTCTAAAGTAATATAAATAATAATAATTTATTTTATTTTTTTGTGTATTCCTTTTCCTTGTATTCCTTCGGTCTTGGAATGCACTATTCAGTATGCAGTTTATGGTCTCTTGGTATTCAACATTTTTTGAAATAGCTGTATACACTACCGTAATGAAATAACGTAGCGTGCGCAACCGATTACAATAATGTTATTAGTTTTCATATTATTTCGCAGAATAGATTTCATATGCCTCGTTCTATATGACACGTGGAAGTAGTCCATATATGAAGTAACTATCCCTAAAAACCCAAAACTGGAGTACCGATTTTGTTAGTGCTAATACAGTTGAACCTCCGGTTGCGACCGGTTTCCCAAATATTAAAATTATTATTATTTATTTATAAAAAAAACGTGTTTTGTCTATATTACGGTACAGTAGTCTCCCTCGTATCCGTCATTAGTTCCGTCACGCAACGCTCTCGGATGCGAGGGAGACATTACGGTGACGTAAAATATATGTTGGTTCAGGCTGCCTTTGGCTTCTCAGGTCCCGTTAAGAGAGAGATAACCCTAGCAGTAGGAACAATTATATTGTTTTATCATCCACAGGGAATATGCGAACAATAGAGTTGACCCTAGTGCTAGGGTTATCTCTCATGTAAACGTTAACAGGGCCTAAAAGACAGCGACTTGAGTTTTTAATATAGCTGTATAATGAAACACGCTCAAAGTTTGGTATATCGATACGATTTATTTAACATGTGCCGATGTAAATAAAAGAAACTCGTAGTAAAAACCTTATACTCGTGTCAATGTTTCAGGCCTAAATGCTTTCCTTACTCTTTTACTCCCTAGGAGGGAGGGGGAGGATAAAAGTCCCTTTTCGCGTTCACAGATCCCGTTGTAAAACATTAGACGTATTTGTACAGGGTTAGCTTCGAGTCAGTGTAAATTATTCACAAATATCAAAAAGAACACGAAAAAATGTTGACATGAAACAAAAGAAACATTTTTGAATTGCACGGACTGGTTTCTGAATCGAGGCAAAAAATGGGCCATTTTAGTGGGTTATCCATGCAAAATGGTCAACTTTATAACCGCTTAAATGGAATCATATATTGGAATCATATAAGTAATTTGCACAACAATAGACAGTCCATTCGCAGGATACACTAGGTTATTTTTGTCCTCCAATCAACAAGCGTGCACGATAGCCTAGTGGTGCGGGGCAGTGATACGACTGGCCCTCCCTCTTTGACCACTATGCTGATAAGGTGCAAGCCCGGATAGCGCGGATGAGGCCGAAATCTTCGTCCTATACTAGCCTCCTCCGCATGCAACTCCGCAGGCAACTCCTGTGGCAAAATAAACTGGGGCTCCCGGCATGCTCGAGAATCCAGCGGTGCTCTTCGGCGCGGGCTCGGACCTAATTTTTGCCACAGGAAGCCCATTTTTTTCCGATTTCTCCGAATAAAGAGTTGCCTGTGGAGGAGGCTAGGCCGAGTAATAATATGTCACAAATATTATAATGTTACAGTGTGGACACTCGAACCGTGAACACATCAAGTTTTTTCCGAACTTTTTTTTCCGAACTTTCTATTGCCTCATAGCCTCTCAAATGCAGCATTGAGTTTTTAAAAATACACTTAGTGATCAAAATAAATCATTTTTCAATTTGCTCAATCGATAATTTATATATACGTGTTAGAAAAAACCTAAGTGTTCACGGTTCGAGTGTCCATACTCAGACGACGTGTAAGATATTATGTTGATCACAGGCAGCCCAAGCAGGGCATTTGTGGAGTGTACTGACGAACGTACAGCTGAATGTATGGGGCGAAAATATCGTAAAATTGGTTTGTAATAAACTTGACTAACCTTTGTCTGTAGTTGTTTTTGACATTTGCTCCGTATTCTTGCTCTATTCGCTCGACTCGAAAAGTCGAGCGAATAGAGCAAGAATACGGAGCAAATGTTTGGGTTTAATTTGGTATTTCTGGATTCTAGTATGATTTCTGGATAGAAGGATCATTGGCCTTCCACCCTGTGGTCATTTTGGGGTCGATGGAGGGATTTATCGGGGATAAATTGTCGATCGAGTTGGAGTGGTTGGCGACTGGAGTCTCCAGCCTTGTCCTCTCTTACTACTAGGTGGGGAGAAAAATCTAAAACAACCCTTAAAACGGCTAAAAACCAGCTAGAAAGGATCTACATAATATCAAAAACAACTACAGACAAAGGTTAGTCAAGTTTAGTACAAACCAATTTTACGATATTTTCGCCCCATACATTCAGCTGTACGTTCGTCAGTACACTCCACAAATGCCCTGCTTGGGCTGCCTGTGGTACAATCACTAAAAAAATGCCTTTTACTTTGACGAGCTTGAAGAGAGGGCTCTGGGTACGAGAATGATCACATGACCCTCAATCCCCCGGGATTCGAGCTCTGGAAGCGTCGCTCGATTATCTGCACAGTTTCTGTACAATATTTGAAAGCAAACTAAGCGAGGTAAGTGAATGTGGAGTTAATCTATAGTGTACTAATGTTGTTATTACGCGATTCATGATCAAACGTGAGTTCTTGTCACATTACTGCATTTATATGTGAATATATAATTAGCTTACGTTAACTAGATGTTTACAGTCACTGCGGGCCAACTTGACTTGATATTTCAACTTTCATAAACTTTTTTTTGAACTTGTGTTCTCATGTCATAGTTTAATAAGCGTTTGCAAATGATGGTTACTCGTTCATATAAGCCTACAGCATGTAGAACAGGGGCGGATCCAGGTTTTTGTCAAACAGTGGGTTGTGTTGTGGCCGTTGTGTTGTGTGAGTGGCAAAGCCGTGAAGTACTAGGGGGGTGTGGGGGCATGACCCCCCCCCCCCCCCAGAAAATTTTGAAATCTACAAGCTCTAAAATGCAACTTTTAGAGATCTGGAGTTGTTTTATTAACACAACAAAACTCAATTTTCAGTAAAATTTTGACTTTATTGGACATCCAACAAAGATGCTTGGAAGAGTCTTCTTGGATGAGCTTACAAGTATGAAAGCTTCACATACGTTTTTGACGCTAAAACGGCAAGTTCTTTCTGTTATCAGTCAAACCGGCCTCAAAGTCGAACGGTCGTGTAAACAGTATGAATGAATTATATTATTCTGACGAGGGAGAGAGCTGAAAGTGCAAGAGAGACCTACGGACAGACATATCTATACAAGCGGTATTAAAAAAATATCCATAGAACCCTCCCCTGGATCCGCCCCTGTAGAATCAGCTATTTTATATAACTCACAGGAATGTGTCCAAAGGAAATGCAAGTAAATTTCACTTTTTAATCTAGTAATTTCTTGCATTTTGATTGGTCAAGAGCCGTGGTATTTGGGCGTACATACCACGGTAGAATATCATCAGTAGATCGTCTGATGCAAAATGTTTATGCACCTATCAAGGGGGAGGGGGTTGGAGATTCGGGCAAGGGGTGGGGATTTGACAAAAAGCATGATAAAAATTCATATGCCCAGGGGTGGGGTGGGGAGGCAGTGGTCAATCAAATGGCACAAGAAGTTTGCTCACTTACCTATGCAACATGTAGCAGGTGTGGACAGCAATATGCAAACCAGCAATACCATAAGACAGGTAGCTCTCCCATATCACCAACAAGTTTTCTCTGTTGTGATCTGACAGTGCAGAGCAGGGCCGTACACAGCGCAAGGGCAGGGGGGTGGGGCAGGGGGATGGTTGTCCCCCCTCCCCACTAGCAAGGTGAAAAAGATACCAAAAAGTACTGAGAACTGTAGTATTTATATATATTTTTTGCTGTTAAATATGTACTGCCCCCCCCCCCCCCCTTGAATTTTGGGTTACAGTATGTATGGCCCTGCAGAGGTGTTGTTGTCAAGGATGCTAAAAAGGATGTTATGCTAGGTTACTGTAAATTGACCTCTGCTCTTCAAGTTATTTTTGACATTTTTTATTTATTTATTTTTATAGCAGAATTCTTTGTTAAATTAACATGGCCAGCCTTGGCAGTCCTACCCTTGTAAGTATTGTATAAACTGTATCTTTTATTGGAATTAATTATTTTATCAATATCCCTCTTGTTTATTGCTGTTAATAGCAGCAGATCTTCCAGTTACAGGCGCTTTCACATATCTTTTGACGATCGGATTCCGAACTTCCGAAGTTCGTCGGCGAACTTCAAACATTCGATACGAAGTTCAAAATGAACTTGGTAAGTTCAAAACAAACTTCAGAACTTTGTTGGCGGCAAAGTTCAGTCGTTATTCGAAGTTGAGTTCTTTGATGATTTTAGACAATCATGAATTGTTTTTCTAGACAAGGAAAAGGGCTTCCTAAGTACGTGCGTGAAAAGATTATCGATCGTTGGTTGGAAGGCCAAAGTCAAGCACAGATCGGTAAATCTTTAATTTCAAAGCAAACTGTTTCCAATATCAATGTCATATCAGGAAATTTAGAGGTGCAGCATGGAGGAAATACTCGTAGGACAGCAAAAGCCCCAGTATAAGTGCATTCGAAATTCAAAAAACTCTTGGATGAAAATAACATTTGTCTACCGCAAAATGTTCCATCTGAATCATCGATTACCCGTTGTAATCTCGATGTGATTTGCTGCAAGTGTCCTGTGACTCCTGTATATTTTTTCAAAAGAATCATTATCTAGTTTGTTTCCAAAGGTCGATAGCCAAGCTAATTTTGAGTCACGCTTCAACGAACTTTGCCGCCAACAAAGTTCCGAAGTTTGTTTTGAACTTTCCAAGTTCATTTCGAACTTCGTAGCGAATGTTTGAAGTTCGCCGGCGAACTTCGGAATTTCGGAACAAACTTCGGAATCCGATCGTCAAATATATGTCAAAGCGCCTGTATAATTAATGTTAGAATAATTATGTACATTGCTTTTAATAGTTTCTCTGTTTATAACTTTCAGGACTGTTTTCGCAATGGTTCAGTTATCCAACTTAAGTCTAAGGTCACAGGCAAGACCCTTTCAGTTCAGGAAGGTGGCGTTATCAATGGAGATGGACATGTAGGCTTTTACGGTAATAAATTATAAATCATTTATGTTTTCCTTTATTGTTGTTGTTGACAATATTATTTCTCATTGTTCAGCTGGTAATCTTGGGCCTAGAACACCTGTCTGGGGACGATGGACAGATGGTACATACCACCGTGGAACAATATCAAATGTGGATTGTCAAGTCCACATCAAATTCAATGATGGTGACACCATCTCTCACAACATCAGTGACCAAACTGCTGTCTTAGCTGATGTAAACCCTGACCTTGAAGCTGTTCAAATAGGGTCACGAGTAATAGCTCAGTATCGAGACAGTGCAAGGTATTATACTGGACGTGTCATGAAAGTTGATAAAGCCAATCCCAGAGATCCTACATTTGACATCCACTTTGATGATGGTGACAAAGGTCCAGCAAAATTGAATCAAATACGAATGTTGCCAGAACTAGTATCAATGCCAAGTAAGTGTTGTTTAATCATAATACCTAGTGCACTTATGTACAGCAAGATGACTCATGACTATCCCTATTTCAATCCCTCTGTCCATCCATGTTTCCACTAACAGAATTCACTCTAACCAATTTTATCACCAGTCGTACATATTGAATTTCCATGGATTCATTTTGATTTGATGTTAACTGTCAGCCTTAGGGACCCCTCCCATTGTGCCACACAGTCGTATTATTGGACGATGGACCAACAATCAATACTACCGTGGTATAGTTACCAATGTTGGTTGTAAGGTGGATATAACATTTGATGATGGAGACAAGGTTCAACATGATCCAAGTGACATTGGTGCTGTTTTTTATGATGTAAATCCAAAACCAGGAACCATTCAGGTTGGAACAAGAGTCATTGGCTTTTGGCCCAGCAGTAACAATTTCTATCTGGGGAAAGTAACTCAAGTAGATTATATGAACCCTCATTCACCACGCTACTTTGTTCACTTTGATGATGGAGATAAAGTTTGGTGTAACTTAAACGAGATCAGACCTGTCCCATTGAGACGTGAAAATGGTAAGATTGTTTGCTCATTGCGTATAAACTTGTGACTATTTTACTTTGCATTGAGTATAAACCATTATTGTAGAACTAATAATAATGTTTTTGTTATCAGTTGGATGTGTTGTTTGGGACGCTGGACTAACAATTGTTTCTATCATGGCAAAGTCACTGAATGTAGTCATGGAAAAGTCCATATAACGTTTGATGATGGTGACAAGATTTCTCATTATTTGAGTGACATCAGTTTAGTTTTAGTAGATGTCGTTCCTAACCCAGCTAATATATCTGTTGGCTCACGGGTAATTGCAGCATTTCCAGGCCAAAGCAGGTTTTATCCTGGTAGAGTCTCTAAAATTGATCCAACCATTTCTATGCTCCACGCTACTTTGTGAACTATGACGATGGTGATAAGGGTTGGGTGAACTTTGATCAAGTCAGATTGCTACCTATGAAGGTTGATCAAGGTAATGTACTGCACTGTATGTGTCTGTAGGAAACTGTGCCTTTATTTGCTATTTATTATATAGTCAAGTCAATCCGCACGCTCTGATTGGCTGAAAACTGTGCTGTATCAGAGAACAGAGCACGGTTTGATGACGCTATTTTTCGGCTGTTTGGGTTTGATCCAAAATTCTGAAGAAAACAAACCAAGCGCGCGCTGCGCGCTCGATGGCGTAACTGGCGTCGGCAGCACGCGCACTTCACTCGCTAAAATGTTATTCAAAAACACAACAGAATCCTCAACTTTCTTGACCTTTTTCTCATCATTCTATATAATAAAGCAAATAGAACAGTGTGGAGAGCACCTCTCGCCACGGCTTTTTTCCGTGCTCCCGTCACTTCCTTCGTGCTGTATTACTGAACAGAGCACGGAAAAAGCTGTTCTATTTGTTAAATATACAGTCATTTCAGAAAACGTTGTCGCCGACCGGCTTCACGACTATGCAACTAGACCGAACGGGAGTATGGGTAGAAATCACTGAAGCGGTTTTAAATCTGCATATCTGATTAGCCATGCCTTGAGCTTACAGTGAATACCAATGCTTTCGAGTGGTTTGGGTGATTTAGTGGTCTTTCAACGACTGAACATTGTCACGGCATGGAACGCCCTTGATCAAAAATGAGTAATTGACACCGAATCTTATTTTCCTGGCATTATACATTCATTCGAGTATTACTCTCCATTATGATAATGAGAAAATAAATCCCAGAGCGAATAATTTATTGCTTCAGAGATTTCTACCCATACTCCCGTTCGGGTCTAGTCATGTAGTCGTGAGGACGGTCAACGACAACGTTTTCTGAAATGACTGTATACAAGACACTGCAGGTGCTGTGCCTTTATTTGCTATATATACCAGACACTGCAGGTGCTGTGCCTTTATTTGCTATATATACCAGACACTGTAGGTGCTGTGCCTTTATTTGCTATATATACCAGACACTGCAGGTGCTGTGCCTTTATTTGCTATATATACCAGACACTGTAGGTGCTGTGCATTTATTTGCTATATATACCAGACACTGCAGGTGTTTTGCCTTTATTTGCTATATATACCAGACACTGTAGGTGCTGTGCCTTTATTTGCTATATATACCAGACACTGTAGGTGCTGTGCCTTTATTTGCTATATATACCAGACACTGCAGGTGCTGTGCCTTTATTTGCTATATATACCAGACACTGCAGGTGCTGTGCCTTTATTTGCTATACATACCAGACACTGCAGGTGCTGTGCCTTTATTTGCTATATATACCAGACACTGTAAGTGCTGTGCCTTTATTTGCTATATATACCAGACACTGTAGGTGCTGTGCCTTTATTTGCTATATATACCAGACACTGCAGGTGTTTTGCCTTTATTTGCTATATATACCAGACACTGTAGGCGCTGTGCCTTTATTTGCTATATATACCAGACACTGTAGGTGCTGTGCCTTTATTTGCTATATATACCAGACACTGTAGGTGCTGTGCCTTTATTTGCTATATATACCAGACACTGCAGGTGCTGTGCCTTTATTTGCTATATATACCAGACACTGCAGGTGCTGTGCCTTTATTTGCTATATATACCAGACACTGTAGGTGCTGTGCCTTTATTTGCTATATATACCAGACACTGTAGGTGCTGTGCCTTTATTTGCTATATATACCAGACACTGCAGGTGCTGTGCCTTTATTTGCTATATATACCAGACACTGTAGGTGCTGTGCCTTTATTTGCTATATATACCAGACACTGTAGGTGCTGTGCCTTTATTTGCTATATATACCAGACACTGCAGGTGTTTTGCCTTATTTGCTATATATACCAGACACTGTAGGTGCTGTGCCTTTATTTGCTATATATACCAGACACTGTAGGTGCTGTGCCTTTATTTGCTATATATACCAGACACTGCAGGTGTTTTGCCTTTATTTGCTATATATACCAGACACTGTAGGTGCTGTGCCTTTATTTGCTATATATACCAGACACTGTAGGTGCTGTGCCTTTATTTGCTATATATATCAGACACTGCAGGTGCTGTGCCTTTATTTGCTATATATACCAGACACTGTAGGTGCTGTGCCTTTATTTGCTATATATACCAGACACTGTACTGCAGGTGTTTTGCCTTTATTTGCTATATATACCAGACACTGTACTGCAGGTGTTTTGCCTTTATTTGCTATATATACCAGACACTGTAGGTGCTGTGCCTTTATTTGCTATATATACCAGACACTGTAGGTGCTGTGCCTTTATTTGCTATATATACCAGACACTGCAGGTGCTGTGCCTTTATTTGCTATATATACCAGACACTGTAGGTGCTGTGCCTTTATTTGCTATATATACCAGACACTGCAGGTGCTGTGCCTTTATTTGCTATATATACCAGACACTGTAGGTGCTGTGCCTTTATTTGCTATATATACCAGACACTGTAGGTGCTGTGCCTTTATTTGCTATATATACCAGACACTGCAGGTGCTGTGCCTTTATTTGCTATATATACCAGACACTGTAGGTCCTGTGCCTTTATTTGCTCTATATATAATTTGTACCAGACACTGCAGGTGCTGTGCCTTTATTTGCTATATATACCAGACACTGTAGGTGCTGTTCCTTTATTTGCTATATATACCAGACACTGCAGGTGCTGTGCCATTTATTTGCTATATATACCAGACACTGTAGGTGATGTGCCTTTATTTGCTATATATACCAGACACTGTAGGTGCTGTGCCTTTATTTGCTCTATATATAATTTTTGTACCAGACACTGTAGGTGCTGTGCCTTTATTTGCTATATATACCAGACACTGCAGGTGCTGTGCCTTTATTTGCTATATATACCAGACACTGTAGGTGCTGTGCCTTTATTTGCTATATATACCAGACACTGTAGGTGATGTGCCTTTATTTGCTATATATACCAGACACTGTAGGTGCTGTGCCTTTATTTGCTCTATATATAATTTGTACCAGACACTGCAGGTGCTGTGCCTTTATTTGCTATATATACCAGACACTGCAGGTGCTGTGCCTTTTATTTGCTATATATACCAGACACTGTAGGTGCTGTGCCTTTATTTGCTATATATACCAGACACTGTAGGTGCTGTGCCTTTATTTGCTATATATACCAGACACTGCAGGTGCTGTGCCTTTATTTGCTATATATATCAGACACTGCAGGTGCTGTGCCTTTATTTGCTATATATACCAGACACTGTAGGTGCTGTGCCTTTATTTGCTATATATACCAGACACTGTACCAGGTGCTGTAGGCCTTTTTATTTGCTATATATACCAGACACTGTAGGTGCTGTGCCTTTTATTTGCTATATATACCAGACACTGTAGGTGCTGTGCCTTTATTTGCTATATATACCAGACACTGTAGGTGCTGTGCCTTTATTTGCTCTATATATAATTTGTACCAGACACTGCAGGTGCTGTGCCTTTATTTGCTCTATATATAATTTGTACCAGACACTGTAGGTGCTGTGCCTTTATTTGCTCTATATATAATTTGTACCAGACACTGCAGGTGCTGTGCCTTTATTTGCTATATATACCAGACACTGTAGGTGCTGTGCCTTTATTTGCTATATATACCAGACACTGTAGGTGCTGTGCCTTTATTTGCTATATATACCAGACACTGCAGGTGCTGTGCCTTTATTTGCTATATATACCAGACACTGCAGGTGCTGTGCCTTTATTTGCTATATATACCAGACACTGTAGGTGCTGTGCCTTTATTTGCTATATATATCAGACACTGCAGGTGCTGTGCCTTTATTTGCTATATATACCAGACACTGTAGGTGCTGTGCCTTTATTTGCTATATAATACCAGACACTGCAGGTGCTGTGCCTTTATTTGCTATATATACCAGACACTGCAGGTGCTGTGCCTTTATTTGCTATATATACCAGACACTAGGTTTGCCTTTATTTGCTATATATACCAGACACTGTAGGTGCTGTGCCTTTATTTGCTTATATATATACCAGACACTGCAGGTGCTGTGCCTTTATTTGCTATATATACCAGACACTGCAGGTGCTATTTGCCTTTATTTGCTATATACCAGACACTGTAGGTGCTGTGCCTTTATTTGCTATATATACCAGACACTGCAGGTGCTGTGCCTTTATTTGCTATATATACCAGGGACACTGTAGGTGCTGTGCCTTTATTTGCTATATATACCAGACACTGTAGGTGCTGTGCCTTTATTTGCTATATATACCAGG
>JAUJYZ010000545.1:0-150303 GCA_033675265.1 Actinostola sp. cb2023
AGAAGCTGTACTAAGAGTGAGTCATTCTACTTACTTGGTTTAATGGAACAAGAGAATGAAGAAGCTGTACTAAGAGTGAGTCATTCTACTTACTTGGTTTAATGGAACAAGAGAATGAAGAAGCTGTACTAAGAGTGAGTCATTCTACTTACTTGGTTTAATGGAACAAGAGAATGAAGAAGCTGTACTAAGAGTGAGTCATTCTACTTACTTGGTTTAATGGAACAAGAGAATGAAGAAGCTGTACTAAGAGTGAGTCATTCTACTTACTTGGTTTAATGGAACAAGAAAATGAAGAATCTGTACTAAGAGTGAGTCATTCTACTTACTTGGTTTAATGGAACAAGAGAATGAAGAAGCTGTACTAAGAGTGAGTCATTCTACTTACTTGGTTTAATGGAACAAGAGAATGAAGAAGCTGTACTAAGAGTGAGTCATTCTACTTACTTGGTTTAATGGAACAAGAGAATGAAGAAGCTGTACTAAGAGTGAGTCATTCTACTTACTTGGTTTAATGGAACAAGAGAATGAAGAAGCTGTACTAAGAGTGAGTCATTCTACTTACTTGGTTTAATGGAACAAGAGAATGAAGAAGCTGTACTAAGAGTGAGTCATTCTACTTACTTGGTTTAATGGAACAAGAGAATGAAGAAGCTGTACTAAGAGTGAGTCATTCTACTTACTTGGTTTAATGGAACAAGAGAATGAAGAAGCTGTACTAAGAGTGAGTCATTCTACTTATTTGGTTTAGTGGAACAAGAGAATGAAGAAGCTGTACTTAGAGTGAGTCATTCTACTTACTTGGTTTAATGGAACAAGAGAATGAAGAAGCTGTACTAAGAGTGAGTCATTCTACTTACTTGGTTGAATGGAACAAGAGAATGAAGAAGCTGTACTAAGAGTGAGTCATTCTACTTACTTGGTTTAATGGAACAAGAGAATGAAGAAGCTGTACTAAGAGTGAGTCATTCTACTTACTTGGTTTAATGGAACAAGAGAATGAAGAAGCTGTACTAAGAGTGAGTCATTCTACTTACTTGGTTTAATGGAACAAGAGAATGAAGAAGCTGTACTAAGAGTGAGTCATTCTACTTACTTGGTTTAATGGAACAAGAGAATGAAGAAGCTGTACTAAGAGTATGTCATTCTACTTACTTGGTTTAATGGAACAAGAGAATGAAGAAGCTGTACTAAGAGTGAGCCATTCTACTTACTTGGTTTAGTGGAACAAGAGAATGAAGAAGCTGTACTAAGAGTGAGCCATTCTACTTACTTGGTTTAGTGGAACAAGAGAATGAAGAAGCTGTACTAAGAGTGAGTCATTCTACTTACTTGGTTTAATGGAACAAGAGAATGAAGAAGCTGTACTAAGAGTGAGTCATTCTACTTACTTGGTTTAATGGAACAAGAGAATGAAGAAGCTGTACTAAGAGTGAGTCATTCTACTTACTTGGTTTAATGGAACAAGAGAATGAAGAAGCTGTACTAAGAGTGAGTCATTCTACTTACTTGGTTTAATGGAACAAGAGAATGAAGAAGCTGTACTAAGAGTGAGTCATTCTACTTACTTGGTTTAATGGAACAAGAGAATGAAGAAGCTGTACTAAGAGTGAGTCATTCTACTTACTTGGTTTAATGGAACAAGAGAATGAAGAAGCTGTACTAAGAGTATGTCATTCTACTTACTTGGTTTAATGGAACAAGAGAATGAAGAAGCTGTACTAAGAGTGAGCCATTCTACTTACTTGGTTTAGTGGAACAAGAGAATGAAGAAGCTGTACTAAGAGTGAGCCATTCTACTTACTTGGTTTAGTGGAACAAGAGAATGAAGAAGCTGTACTAAGAGTGAGTCATTCTACTTACTTGGTTTAATGGAACAAGAGAATGAAGAAGCTGTACTAAGAGTGAGTCATTCTACTTACTTGGTTTAATGGAACAAGAGAATGAAGAAGCTGTACTAAGAGTGAGTCATTCTACTTACTTGGTTTAATGGAACAAGAGAATGAAGAAGCTGTACTAAGAGTGAGTCATTCTACTTACTTGGTTTAATGGAACAAGAGAATGAAGAAGCTGTACTAAGAGTGAGTCATTCTACTTACTTGGTTTAATGGAACAAGAGAATGAAGAAGCTGTACTAAGAGTGAGTCATTCTACTTACTTGGTTTAATGGAACAAGAGAATGAAGAAGCTGTACTAAGAGTATGTCATTCTACTTACTTGGTTTAATGGAACAAGAGAATGAAGAAGCTGTACTAAGAGTGAGCCATTCTACTTACTTGGTTTAGTGGAACAAGAGAATGAAGAAGCTGTACTAAGAGTGAGCCATTCTACTTACTTGGTTTAGTGGAACAAGAGAATGAAGAAGCTGTACTAAGAGTGAGTCATTCTACTTACTTGGTTTAATGGAACAAGAGAATGAAGAAGCTGTACTAAGAGTGAGTCATTCTACTTACTTGGTTTAATGGAACAAGAGAATGAAGAAGCTGTACTAAGAGTGAGTCATTCTACTTACTTGGTTTAATGGAACAAGAGAATGAAGAAGCTGTACTAAGAGTGAGTCATTCTACTTACTTGGTTTAATGGAACAAGAGAATGAAGAAGCTGTACTAAGAGTGAGTCATTCTACTTACTTGGTTTAATGGAACAAGAGAATGAAGAAGCTGTACTAAGAGTGAGTCATTCTACTTACTTGGTTTAGTGGAACAAGAGAATGAAGAAGCTGTACTAAGAGTGCTGTTAAATGGATGACAGCGGTCCTGTGTGTCGATAGGTTGGGTTCTGGTCTAGCGGCATGGCCCTGGTAACCACTGTACTGTACATGATGTACGATCACCTCACCCAGGAGTTTAAGACTTGGTATAACACTTGGTGCCTGAAATGAAAAAGACAATTGATACATTTTGATGATGTAATACATGTAGATCAAATACCAGAAAGAGTGTTCCAGGCACAGCCAACATTTTTCAACCCACTTCTAAGTGTTTGGATATCAGATGAAACACTCTTTCCCATGTTCGATATAGCTTCTCAAACCATTATTAATTCTTGGAGAAATTCAAAGTTAAAGTTGACCAAATTGTATGCTAATTAAGACCACGTGTCCAAACCTCCTTCACAGTAGTGATTTACTTTGCTTTGTCCACATGAATTATTAATGAGCTTAAGAAATTTTAAAAGTTCTCACAGAAGACAACTTTCACACAGGAGTAAACATGTAACAATGAGTACTGGAGTGGCCATGATAATAATTGATTATTTATAAAAGCATTCAAATTAACAAGTACAAATTGGCAGATGGAACTGACGACAGTAGACAGCACTGATTGTGAAAGCAGCCTACAGAGTTTAAGCCATTTACGGTTTCTATTGAAATCCTTGTCCACACATCTGCACACTTCACAAAAATACCAGTAGGTCAACATGTAGATGGTTTTTAGCAACTGCTGGCACAATACCCTGAAAACCATCCCCTCGACTGGACATGCACGAATAATTCCATACCATGACAATATTATGCTGAGATCCTTCTACCCAAACATCATCAGGTGACACTATCCTGATTAAGTCTCCCACATGGAACAGCAGCTCAGTTGTACTTGTAACCACTTGTAAATTACTGCTCAGTTGGCCTCTAAGGACTTCAAGGGCATGTGGCAGCAACACCACACACATCTCCTCTACCGCCAACTGGCTGTATTGTAAAGCTTCTATCACTAATTCATCTTCATCATCTACATTGCTGATAGCATGTTCTGATGAACTGGATGATGTGGCATCACTGAATGATTATAAAATGTTGTCAGTGCATAGTTTGTATAATATTTCTCATTACTCTTGATATTGGTATGATAAGACATTATATAGAGTGCAAGCATTAAAACCGTGAAACAGTACAAACTAATTAGTGCTAAATAGCACCAATGAAACAATAGAAAACAAAAAGACATTGCACTTACATGCCAATTGTAAACATGTCTTCATCTCAATCTGCTTGTCACAAGTTTCCTTGGCTATCTCAAGGCATCTCATGCCATACACAATAGCATCATCGTATTGATTCACTGAGTAATATATACATCCCAATAGTAAACATGCCGTCATATCACTCTGCTTGTCACCAGTTTCCGTGGCTATCTCAAGGCATTTCTTGCCATACACAATAGCATCATCGTATTGCTTCAGTAGGTAATATGACAATCCCAATTGTAAACATGCCTTCATATCACTCTGCTTGTCACCAGTTTCCGTGGCTATCTCAAGGCATTTCTTGCCATACACAATAGCATCATCATATTGATTCAGTGAATTATATGCATCTCCCAATTGTAAACATGCCTTCATCTCAATCTGCTTGTCACAAGTTTCCTTGGCTATCTCAAGGCATTTCTTGCCATACACAATAGCATCATCGTATTGATTCAGTGAATTATATGCATCTCCCAATTGTAAACATGTCTTCATCTCAATCTGCTTGTCACAAGTTTCCTTGGCTATCTCAAGGCATTTCTTGCCATACACAATAGCATCATCGTATTGATTCAGTACGTTATATGACATTCGCAATAGTAAACATGTCTTCATCTCAATCTGCTTGTCACCAGTTTCCGTGGCTATCTCAAGGCATTTCTTGTCATACACAATAGCATCATCGTATTGCTTCAGTAGGTAATATGACAATCCCAATAGTAAACATGCCTTCGTCTCAATCTGCTGGTCACCAGTTTCGTTGGCTATCTCAAGGCATTTCTTGCCATACACAATAGCATCATCGTATTGATTCAGTGAGTTATATGCATATCCCAATTGTACACATGCCTTCATCTCACTCTGCTTGTCACCAGTTTCCTTGGCTATCTCAAGGCATCTCTTGCCATACACAATATCATCATCGTATTGATTCAGTGAATTATATGCATCTCCCAATTGTAAACATGCCTTCATATCACTCTGCTTGTCACCAGTTTCCGTGGCTATCTCAAGGCATTTCTTGCCATACACAATAGCATCATCATATTGATTCAGTGAATTATATGCATCTCCCAATTGTAAACATGCCTTCATCTCAATCTGCTTGTCACAAGTTTCCTTGGCTATCTCAAGGCATTTCTTGCCATACACAATAGCATCATCGTATTGATTCAGTGAATTATATGCATCTCCCAATTGTAAACATGTCTTCATCTCAATCTGCTTGTCACAAGTTTCCTTGGCTATCTCAAGGCATTTCTTGCCATACACAATAGCATCATCGTATTGATTCAGTACGTTATATGACATTCGCAATAGTAAACATGTCTTCATCTCAATCTGCTTGTCGCCAGTTTCCGTGGCTATCTCAAGGCATCTCATGCCATACACAATAGCATCATTCAGTGAGATACATGTATATGTACATCCCAATTGAAAACATGCTTTCATCTCATTCTCCTTGTCACCAGTTTCCTTGGCTATCTCAAGGCATCTCATGCCATACACAATAGCATCATCGTATTGCTTCAGTGACTCATATGTACATCCCAATTGTAAACATGCCGTCATCTCAATCTGCTTCTCACCAGTTTCCATGGCTATCTCAAGGCATCTCATGCCATACACAATAACATCATCGTATTGATTCAGTGAGTGATATGCACGTCCCAATTGTATACATGCCGCCATCTCAATCTGCTTCTCACCAGTTTCCTTGGCTATCTCAAGGCATCTCATGCCATACACAATAGCATCATCGTATTGATTCAGTGAGTTATATGTACATTCCAATTGAAAACATTCCGTCATCTCAATCTGCTTGTCAGCAGTTTCCTTGTTTATCTCAAGGCAACTCGTGCCATACACAATAGCATCATCGTATTGATTCAGTGAGTAATATGCATATCCCAATTGTAAAGATGCCTCCATCTCAAACTGCTTGTCACCAGTTTCCTTGGCTATCTCAAGGCATTTCTTGACATACACAATAGCATCATCGTGTTGATTCACTGAGTTATATGACATTCCCAATACTAAACATGTCTTCATCTCAATCTGCTTGTCACCAATTTCCGTGGCTATCTCAAGGCATCTCATGCCATACACAATAGCATCATCGTATTGCTTCAGTGACTCATATGTACATCCCAATTGTAAACATGCCTTCATATCATTCTCCTTGTCACCAGTTTCCTTGCCTATCTCAAGGCATTTCTTGCCATACACAATAGCATCATCGTATTGATTCAGTGATTTATATGTATATCCCATTTGCAAATATGCCTTCATCTCATGCTGCTTGTCACCAGTTTCCTTGGTTATCTCAAGGCATCTCTTGCCATACACAATAGCATCATCGTATTGATTCAGTGAGTAATATGCGTCTCCCAATAGTAAACATACATTCATCTCAATCTGCTGGTCACCAGTTTCGTTGGCTATCTCAAGGCATTTCTGGCCATACACAATAGCATCATCGTATTGATTCAGTGAGTAATATGCATATCCCAATGGTATACATGCATTCTTCTCAATCCGCTTGTCACCAGTTTCCTTGGCTATCTCGAGGCATTTCTTGCTATACACAATAGCATCATCGTATTGATTCAGTGATTGATATGACAATCCCAATAGTAAACATGCCTTCGTCTCAATCTGCTGGTCACCAGTTTCCTTGGCTATCTCAAGGCATTTCTTGCCATACACAATAGCATCATCGTATTGATTCAGTGAGTTATATGCATATCCCAATTGTACACATGCCTTCATCTCACTCTGCTTGTCACCAGTTTCCTTGGCTATCTCAAGGCATCTCTTGCCATACACAATATCATCATCGTATTGATTGAACATGTTTGTCATCAGTTCCTCAATACTTGTGCATTATTCTCCATACTTCTTGACAGTGGCTGTATGCTGTCTGTTTACATTAACATATCTACATTGTAGTAATACAATTACACACTAAAGAAGAGGTGAATGACATACTTGGAATTATGTACAACGTTGAATGTTGATCCACTATATTCTAAATCGATTGTTGTTCAAGAAGGGAGCTTGATTTCCTTGTGAAGGCGTCCAATCCAATATAATAATGATTAGTCTCGCGGAATCTGTGATCTGAGAAAAAAAGACACTGATGTCAAGGTCTCTACTATATTCTAGTTCAATTGTGTTCAATTCTAACAAGATGTAGTACTAGTTACATTGTAAAACTACTTACAATCAATGAGATGACTGATGGTACTGGGTCAAGGTCTCTACTATATTCTAGTTCTATTGTGTTCAATTCTAACAAGATGTAGTACTAGTTACATTGTAAAACTACTTACAATCAATGAGTTGACTGATTGTACTGTGTCAAGGTCTCTACTACATTTTGTATATTCTAGTTCTATTGTGTTCAATGCTAACAAGATGTAGTACTAGTTACATTGTAAAACTACTTACAATCAATGAGTTTGACTGATGGTACTGGGTCAAGGTCTCTACTATATTCTAGTTCTATTGTGTTCAATTCTAACAAGATGTAGTACTAGTTACATTGTAAAACTACTTACAATCAATGAGTTGACTGATTGTACTGGGTCAAGGTCTCTACTATATTCTAGTTCTATTGTGTTCAATTCTAACAAGATGTAGTACTAGTTACATTGTAAAACTACTTACAATGAATGAGTTGACTGATGGTCCTGGGTCAAGGTCTCTACTATATTCTAGTTCTATTGTGTTCAATTCTAACAAGATGTAGTACTAGTTACATTGTAAAACTACTTACAATCAATGAGATGACTGATGGTACTGTGTCAAGGTCTCTACTATATTCTAGTTCTATTGTGTTCAATTCTAACAAGATGTAGTACTAGTTACATTGTAAAACTACTTACAATCAATGAGATGACTGATGGTACTGTGTCAAGGTCTCTACTATATTCTAGTTCTATTGTGTTCAATTCTAACAAGATGTAGTACTAGTTACATTGTAAAACTACTTACAATCAATGAGATGACTGATGGTACTGGGTCAAGGTCTCTACTATATTCTAGTTCTATTGTGTTCAATTCTAACAAGATGTAGTACTAGTTACATTGTAAAACTACTTACAATCAATGAGTTGACTGATTGTACTGTGTCAAGGTCTCTACTACATTTTGTATATTCTAGTTCTATTGTGTTCAATGCTAACAAGATGTAGTACTAGTTACATTGTAAAACTACTTACAATCAATGAGTTGACTGATGGTACTGGGTCAAGGTCTCTACTATATTCTAGTTCTATTGTGTTCAATTCTAACAAGATGTAGTACTAGTTACATTGTAAAACTACTTACAATCAATGAGTTGACTGATTGTACTGGGTCAAGGTCTCTACTATATTCTAGTTCTATTGTGTTCAATTCTAACAAGATGTAGTACTAGTTACATTGTAAAACTACTTACAATGAATGAGTTGACTGATGGTCCTGGGTCAAGGTCTCTACTATATTCTAGTTCTATTGTGTTCAATTCTAACAAGATGTAGTACTAGTTACATTGTAAAACTACTTACAATCAATGAGATGACTGATGGTACTGTGTCAAGGTCTCTACTATATTCTAGTTCTATTGTGTTCAATTCTAACAAGATGTAGTACTAGTTACATTGTAAAACTACTTACAATCAATGAGATGACTGATGGTACTGTGTCAAGGTCTCTACTATATTCTAGTTCTATTGTGTTCAATTCTAACAAGATGTAGTACTAGTTACATTGTAAAACTACTTACAATCAATGAGATGACTGATGGTACTGGGTCAAGGTCTCTACTATATTCTAGTTCTATTGTGTTCAATTCTAACAAGATGTAGTACTAGTTATATTGTAAAACTACTTACAATCAATGAGTTGACTGATTGTACTGGGTCAAGGTCTCTACTATATTCTAGTTCTATTGTGTTCAATTCTAACAAGATGTAGTACTAGTTACATTGTAAAACTACTTACAATCAATGAGTTGACTGATGGTACTGGGTCAAGGTCTCTACTATATTCTACTAGTTCTATTGTGTTCAATTCTAACAAGATGTAGTACTAGTTACATTGTAAAACTACTTACAATCAATGAGTTGACTGATGGTACTGGGTCAAGGTCTCTACTATATTCTAGTTCTATTGTGTTCAATTCTAACAAGATGTAGTACTAGTTACATTGTAAAACTACTTACAATCAATGAGTTGACTGATGGTACTGGGTCAAGGTCTCTACTATATTCTACTAGTTCTATTGTGTTCAATTCTAACAAGATGTAGTACTAGTTACATTGTAAAACTACTTACAATCAATGAGTTGACTGATGGTACTGGGTCAAGGTCTCTACTATATTCTAGTTCTATTGTGTTCAATTCTAACAAGATGTAGTACTAGTTACATTGTAAAACTACTTACAATCAATGAGTTGACTGATTGTACTGGGTCAAGGTCTCTACTATATTCTAGTTCTATTGTGTTCAATTCTAACAAGATGTAGTACTAGTTACATTGTAAAACTACTTACAATGAATGAGTTGACTGATGGTCCTGGGTCAAGGTCTCTACTATATTCTAGTTCTATTGTGTTCAATTCTAACAAGATGTAGTACTAGTTACATTGTAAAACTACTTACAATCAATGAGTTGACTGATGGTACTGGGTCAAGGTCTCTACTATATTCTAGTTCTATTGTGTTCAATGCTAACAAGATGTAGTACTAGTTACATTGTAAAACTACTTACAATCAATGAGTTGACTGATGGTACTGGGTCAAGGTCTCTACTATATTCTACTAGTTCAATTGTGTTCAATTCTAACAAGATGTAGTACTAGTTACATTGTAAAACTACTTACAATCAATGAGTTGACTGATGGTACTGTGTCAAGGGTCTCTACTATATTCTAGTTCTATTGTGTTCAATTCTAACAAGATGTAGTACTAGTTACATTGTAAAACTACTTACAATCAATGAGATGACTGATGGTACTGTGTCAAGGTCTCTACTATATTCTAGTTCTATTGTGTTCAATTCTAACAAGATGTAGTACTAGTTACATTGTAAAACTACTTACAATGAATGAGTTGACTGATGGTCCTGGGTCAAGGTCTCTACTATATTCTAGTTCTATTGTGTTCAATTCTAACAAGATGTAGTACTAGTTACATTGTAAAACTACTTACAATCAATGAGTTGACTGATGGTCCTGGGTCAAGGTCTCTACTATATTCTAGTTCTATTGTGTTCAATTCTAACAAGATGTAGTACTAGTTACATTGTAAAACTACTTACAATCAATGAGTTGACTGATGGTACTGTGTCAAGGTCTCTACTATATTCTAGTTCTATTGTGTTCAATTCTAACAAGATGTAGTACTAGTTACATTGTAAAACTACTTACAATCAATGAGTTGACTGATTGTACTGGGTCAAGGTCTCTACTATATTCTACTAGTTCTATTGTGTTCAATTCTAACAAGATGTAGTACTAGTTACATTGTAAAACTACTTACAATCAATGAGTTGACTGATGGTCCTGGGTCAAGGTCTCTACTATATTCTACTAGTTCAATTGTGTTCAATTCTAACAAGATGTAGTACTAGTTACATTGTAAAAACTACTTACAATCAATGAGTTGACTGATGGTACTGGGTCAAGGTCTCTACTATATTCTAGTTCTATTGTGTTTAATTCTAACAAAATGTAGTACTAGTTACATTGTAAAACTACTTACAATCAATGAGTTGACTGATGGTACTGGGTCAAGGTCTCTACTATATTCTAGTTCTATTGTGTTCAATTCTAACAAGATGTAGTACTAGTTACATTGTAAAACTACTTACAATCAATGAGTTGACTGATGGTACTGGGTCAAGGTCTCTACTATATTCTACTACATGTAGTTCTATTGTGTTCAATTCTAACAAGATGTAGTACTAGTTACATTGTAAAACTACTTACAATCAATGAGTTGACTGATGGTACTGGGTCAAGGTCTCTACTATATTCTAGTTCTATTGTGTTCAATTCTAACAAGATGTAGTACTAGTTACATTGTAAAACTACTTACAATCAATGAGTTGACTGATGGTCGAGGAGATGTTTGTAGGACTTACATATTCACAGCTTTGATAACTTTGAATTTATATCAGTGAGTATATTGAATAACAAGGGTGTTCCCCTACATATGGTGTATTGCGGAAGGAATCTTTATTGACAATGTTTTCGACTTGAAATCATTCGTTCTTGTGCTAATTACCTCTCGAATTACAATGTTTCTGCTGTGGAAAATTTATTGTTACTCGGACACTGCCGGAGGAAGTGACCGAGTTAGAAAATGGGCTTTCTTTTTATTTTATTTTTTTATTTTTTGGTTAGGTTTCGGAATGAAAAGCATGCGAAGAATGTGATCGTATCGGTCAGGAATGTCTGTTCCAGGGTTTCGATTGGCTGAAAGCGGGGGCGATGATATCCGAACCCTAATGAAGTAATTCTATGCTCAAACGGGTCAAATATAGGGTTATCGTTAATAGAAGTACTAACTCATCGTTTCACGACTACCGATTAGAAGTGCTCAGTGTGTAAAAACTCGTGCTGTATCGCGTGAGAGAGAGGCAGTTGTGTTTAATATGCAGAAGAGAAATGAAGAAGCATAATTGACTGAAAATAGTGTTATTTAAGCCTTTGTAAGCTTAAATATATTAAACAAAAACAAACGCGCCTTGAAGGGCGTTATCAGAACCATCTGACCTATGCAACCTCAAAACGTACCACGTACGAGATCTTTATCTATGATCACCGACAAATAGTCTCCCTCGTCACGCAACTGTCATTGTCATAACGTGCCTTGGACGTATATGATCAAAGAACAGGGTCAAGTATCGGAGATTGTCACGGAAGAATGACTAGACCTTAGCCTCACTCTGACTCAATAAAACAATGACATCGTTGGATAGATTTTTGTTTTGTTGAGTCAAAGTGAGGCTAAGCGTGTATCTGCTCTGCATATGATTAGTGGCTTTATGCAAAAGGTCTATAGTCTCTTCTCTTCGTCTGTCAATTTTGAGATGGCTGTGGCTTGTTCTACCAATGGTGTGTGTTGGTGAGCAAAGATAGAGATCTACTTGTCATAATGTCCGAGTATACGCTCATTGAGCGTCTTGTTACTTTATATACGTGACTACAGCTTGATAGCGTGACTCGGGCCTGTTTCTCGAAAGCCCCGTAAACTATTCGGGCTCGAAAAGACATCCCAGAAATCTGAGACACTTACTCTGCAAAGCTGTTCTTTTGACATGTCTTTAATATGAACAAACTTTCCCTTCATGCAAAGTTTGTCTGTAAACTACTTTGTTTTGAAGATATATATTTTTAAAGAATCCCTTTTTGGGCCCCACTGATTTCGCCGATTATTTGATTATTTCGTCAATTACATATTTTGGTTTCGTTAATTACAGATTATTTCGCCGATTACAGATTATTTCGCCAATTACAGTTTTGGGTTTCGCCAATTACAGATTCTGGTTTCTTTGATGACAGATTCTTGTTTTGCTTCATTTCGTTTCGCTACGCTAAATACCGAGTTTGACCGAAAATTGTGATTATTTTCAGACTGTATTAAATGCTTTTAAGAGGATATTTATTTCAACATCGCGTAATATCCGCCAAAAGCGCCAAAAACGAGCGCTTTTGAACAGTTTGAATTTCGGTTTTCGCTTTGGATTAACACTATAATTTTATTTTAACCAAGTGTCACAAAGTTACTAGTAATACTGGATTAGTATGTTGGAATTTACTTATGAAGATAGTAACGAATTGATTTAAGTAGAGTGTTGGAATGTTCCTTTGTGTTCTGTAATATAAATACGCCCATTATTACACGCAGTTCAGTTCACTCCACGTACATTGAAGAACACAGTCTGAGATACTGAAGTGTTTAAGAAGTGAATCCAAAGTCATTCAGCAACTGGAACTCATCCAGGATTAACTCAAGTCTGGAACCCATCCAGATATCAAAAGATAAAGAGTTGTAGCGCGATTACAACCGACGAGAGAAGGCACGAGAAGACGCATACTTACTGAAGAGTTGTACAAGCGAGAGTACAGCCGACGACAAGATATGTGAACTTTAAGCCATTGGACAGTTGTGTAACAAGGTACTCGACTGAAGTAACAGAGGGAAAGAGAAAAGGAACAGAAGTCAATAACCAAGATAAAGACGACGAAGTAATTACGCTCCAAAGAACTTCACGTCACCGAAAGAGGACAAACATATAAGGACTGTAAAATTCAACTGAACTCGTAAGACGTATTAGCCATTTCAAAAACGAGTGGAGGACTGGGAACGAGTTTTTAGAATTAATCTAATTAAAAAATGAATCCCATCACAAGATAGAGCATATCAAAATTAGTAAGTTTACAAAGTTTTGTTAGGTTTAGTTAGATATTGAACCAGTAACAGCTTTCCAAACATCGCAAAATTTACAAAGAAATGTATGTTTACCAGGGACACTTGTCCCCCGTAACCATACATTTCTTTGTAATTTTTGCAGTTTTTAAATGGCTGCAGTTCATTTGCTACTTGTCCAAACCCTATCAAACTCCTGAAAGTTACTAATTCTGATATGCTCTTTCTTGTGATGGGGTTCATTTCTTAATTAGATTAATTCTTAAAACTCGTTCCCAGTCCTCCACTCGTTTTTGAAATGGCTAATTGTATGCACATAGTCAATCAGTTATTTATCACGTCAGTATGAAATTGATTCATTTATTTAATAATAGATTAACGTACAACGAAATTCCTTCTAAAAGTCATTTTTAAAGTTATCGTTTAGAAATAAGTTCAGAATTAGATTAACTCAGTCATCATTGAAATAATTTATGTAAGACATTTAGTTCGAAATTCTGCGCTATCACGTAATACTTAATTCGCGTTTAAGTTTAGATTAAGCTTAGTAGTCTGATGAATGATTACCATAATTAAAGGAAAGGTTTTGAGTCAGCGTCTGTGGTTGTTTGGGGTGGCAACAAGAGACCCGCATGTGACTTTGTCACACCAAGCACAAACTATTAAAAACAAAGTAAATTGTCTACCTAAAGCTGTATTAGCGTTGTACAAAGCCATTTTCCTGCTTTTTGTTTGAAATTTGAGGTAATTCAGGGGAAAACGTCAGCAATGATAGTAAATATACAGATATAGCCCATGTGGACAGTTTTCAAATCAAATTTTCACTTTGGATTAACACTCTAATTTCACTTTTGCCCGTCAAAAACCATCACAAATAACTTGAACTCTTTGCTAAAGCAGTTTTAGCCTTGTACAAAACGTATTCTCCATGCTATTGTTTTTTTGGCGCTCAATACGCGCGTTCGTAAATGGGTACCCCAAAAAACTTTCAAACCACCGGTTTTGATATTTTTTGACAATCAAATCTAATTGAATATTATCTATCATCTCCAAAAAAACAGAATCTAAAAATATATTTTTCCTAAAAAGTTAGAATAAAAAAACGGATTTTGGTTTCATTTGATGTAAAAAGATGTTGACAAGCAAGCTGTCAACAGCACTCACGCAACAGACTTTCCACAAAGATTCAGATGCGAAGAAAGTATCCAAAAATCGTAACTGCTCACTCAAAACATCCTTGAATAACAATGCCAAACAACTCACGGTCAAAATGTTCGTATTTTCCGCCAGCAGTAACTTTTTTTTCCTGCCACGTTGTGTTACGTACTGTAAGGCGATCTTCTTTTGAATGCCATTCATATGTCATCAGGTATTGGATCACATATTTGTGGTGGATTATGTGGTGGATTATAATCCACCACAAATATGTGATCCAATACCTGATGACATATGAATGGCATTCAAAAGAAGATCGCCTTACAGTACGTACTGAAATTTGGTAGATACTTTGTCAAATAAATATTCTTCAAAAAGGTGTCTCCGAATTTTAATATTCAATTTCCTTCGAAAGTTATAACTTGTTTTGTAAAGTGTTTTCCAGTCTTGCAGAGCTCGAAGTTTAGGACCGTATAAAAACGCAACGGGTTACAGTATGTGGTTCTAATTGTGAACAGTTCTAATTGTGAACACTTTTCAGTAAAAGTGCCATTTTTATATCGTAAAGTTAAGATCGACAAAAAATATTTCACCCGAGCAAATATTGATTTATTTTCAATCATTCAATGCTATTTTGGGCTTCCTGACATTTATTCCGCGCAAAATTTCAACTTTAATTCCAGGTAAGCTGACGACTGTTGTTTACAAATTCGAATTTTAAGCGCGCCTTTAAGATTCTCAGTGGGGAAAGTTCGTATTTTCTTTCTAAAAACACAAAGTTTGGAGTTTGTTTTTATATGAGGTAAATAATAACACTTTTCCTTACAAAACAATAAATCGAAAAGTGTTGAAAATGAACGAGCAGCATCGGAATGAAAAATTGTGCGTGTTTTTGCGATGTGCATCTAATTGTAAACACGCATATGCTCACGCATAACTTGGCACTTCATAACATATGTAATTCTTGAGATATAGAGTAAAATTGCCGCTAATGTACCTGCACTGGTACAATAGCAAATATTGAGAAGGAAATATGTATAAGAAGTCCGCGTTTGTGATACAAATTTGCGCTATTGCGTTGTTAGCAATTGCATGAGCGTGATGAACGGCATGCATCAATGAACATGCGAACACGTCAGTAATTTAGCGTTGCTGTCTGACTTCACTTCGTTTTAACATTTTTCTATCATTCGTATCGAAATAACACGAACATAAATATTGTTTTAAGACAACTTGGAACTTGTACATCGAATTGCAAAGCTTGAAATCGATAATAATACACATTATTAAATGACCGAGTATCTCGAAGCCTGGTATCTAGCAAATCAAGCAATTTGATTGGTTAGATTCTTTCTCGGACCGGTCTAGATTCTCCCGTAATAACCGGTCCGCACATGCATCTTAAAATCTGTAAACATTGTTTCTATCATATGGTTTCGAGTGCAATTTGGAAGAAATGTGAACTCGTGCGTTTTCAAAGAGTTCAAATTTCACTCCTAACAATATATATGAAAAATATTAAACAAAACATTAGGAGTATTTCACTGAAAAACACCAAAATTCTGAAGAAAACAAACCCAGCGCGCGCTCGATGACGACGTGATGATAGCGACAGTAGCGCGCGCACTTCAACTACAATTTTATTCCAAACACAACAGAATCCTCAACTTTCTTGCCATTTTCTTCACCATTCTTGTTCTTTTTTATCAAAAATCCATAGTTCCTCCGTGTATTGCAATGTTTTCAACGCCAAAGTCGAGGAAACGTTCGATTTTAAGTTTGTTTTAGTAATTCAGCATCGAGCTAGAAAAACCTCCCTTCACAAAATTTCTTGTAAAACCGGTTTTCAAACAAGTTATGTAGTAAAAATACTGGGAAGCCATTCTAGTGTAAGGCTTGTAAGATGCAAATAAAATGAGTTAATTTTTAGTTTACTAAAATGGTCATATAATAAAACTCTTATTAACCGAGCTTGGTCGGTCTGTACAGGAAAATCTTGACCTCGGTCGTGGTACAGACCTCGCTGCGCTCGGTCTGTACTTTCACGACCTCAGTCAAGATTTTCCTGTACAGACCTCCCGCTCGGTTAATAAGACCTAAATATTAAACCATTAAAAAGCAAGCCAAAAGTGTTCACAATTACAAACACCTGTTCACCATTAGAACCACCAACGGACATGATATAATAAAATATATTTAGAAAAGTTCAATAATAAATACAACGAAACTTAATCACATGTTAGCTGAAGTGTAGAGCTAATTTATAGCAAAGGTTCAGGATAATCGTACCATATGTTGACGAGAAATATCATCAAGTGCAAAAAGTGTTCACAATTAGAACAAGATACTGTAATTTATCGATAAACGGAGGCACCTTTTTTGTAAGCTATATCTCATGAGCTTATAAAGGTATTAGTCGAGGATTTCCGATAAATTGCGGCTGTATGGGACCTCGGTGATGATAGTGATGTCAAAATCTGAACTTTTTTACCTATTTCAAATATACTGTTTTTGTTCTAAAAACTAATTGTTTTATTGAATTCTGCATTTATTCAGCTTTCAGAAAATGTATACTTTATAGAGGTTTTAACGTAATGAGTACGCGCTCTTGAGTACGCGCTAGAGCGTGTTGCGTGCATGATGGTCTTTTGGGGTACCCTGATACCTTAATCATATACACCTATTTCAAGAAACGTTGTCGGTGAACTTGACCGTCAAGCCTACGCGACCAGACCGAATGGTAGCATGGGTATGTCAACATATTTTAATTATGACATGGCCAAGTTAAGTTCTACGTTGTACTCTCGCTTGATGGTTATAAAAGCACAAATAGACATTCAGATGTTGCTCAACGTGACCATAAACATCAAAATGTACCATCTATCTACCATAGCATCTACCCATGCTCCCTTTCGGTCTAGTCGCGTACGCTTGAGTTCCGTTCACAGACAACGTTTTTTGAAATAGGTGTATATTAAACATTCTCGTCTATGCAGAAGCCATTGCAGTCATTAAATGTCTTAAATGTAGTATTCGTGATATATTAGAATCAGACAAAGCCATACAAATTTCGTTGTTTATCAGTTCATTATTACTATCCTTCAGAATGATTACGTAGGAAGCCCGACTGAACGCTGTATTAGCGTCTTGTTACTCGGGCTCTTCCGAAGGAAGCCCGAGTTATAAAATGCGTTTTTCGGTAGTCGTAGTAGTCGTAGTTTTGTTCGGCTAAAGAATGACGAAAGTATGCGACGTATTTAATCGTATCGAGTTTCAAGATTACTCAGCAGATAAGAAAAAAACAAACGACACACAGGAAGGACTCAAGTAGATTTGAATCTTAGTTTTGAAAGCAGCTGTAGATCTTCAAGCTATTAAAAGGTCAGGATTCTAGTTCATCGTTCAATGACTAGAAGTGGTAGAAGAACTAGAAGCTCGCTTAAAATATATTTAACAAAAACAAACGTGAGGGCGTTATCAGAACCATCTGACCTATGCAACCTCCAGACGTATCATGTACGTACTCACCCGACATATAGTCTCCCTCGTCACTCAACTGTCACTGATTGTCATGACGTCAGAGAAATGATATTGTATTTAAGAAGATGTCCTTGTTTTATTCGACGTTCGAACCATAACTCGAATCCGAACTCGAACTCGATTCCAAACTCGACGTTTCGGGATCTGAAGCTAGAGAGCGGGCCTTTACACGAACTCATCAAAATCAAATCAATTGAACTCAAAGTCAAAAGGTAATCAAATGAACTCAAAGTCAAAGGCAAATCAAATGAACTCGACACATACATGTATATACATAGTCTCCCTCGTCACGCAACTGTCAGTCATTGTCAGGTCTCTCCTCACGCAACTGACATTGTCCTTGTCATAAGCCCGAGTGTACGCTCATTGAGCGTCTTGTTTGACTATAAAACATTGCGATAATAAAGTAGAAATCATATTAAAACTTGAAGACTAACAAACTATTTACAAAGGTTAAAAATTACGGTACATTTGGACGTGAACTACCTTCATTTAATATCAAGCTACAAATATGACTATGAAAGTGAAATTCTGTTTGTCGCTTCTAATTTACATGACCGATGAAAAGCTTCTTTTCGCTTACTAAAAGTCAGTATTCAGTGTGCTGAACACAGAGAAAATCCTGTTGAAAAGTGATTTTATACTGAGTTCAATTCGTGGTGATTTTAGTTTCTTGGTACAAATGAATTGCGATATTCTTCCGGTACTCACTTCTTACTACATAATATTCTATATTGTAATATACTACATTCTATATATTCTTCCGGTACTCACTTCTTACTACATAATATTCTATATTGTAATATACTACATTCTATATATTCTTCCGGTACTCACTTCTTACTACATAATATTCTATATTGTAATATACTACATTCTATATATTCTTCCGGTACTCACTTCTTACTACATAATATTCTATATTGTAATATACTACATTCTATATATTCTTCCAGTACTCACTTCTTACTACATAATATTCTATATTGTAATATACTACATTCTATATATTCTTCGGTACTCACTTCTTACTACATAATATTCTATATTGTAATATACTACATTCTATATATTCTTCCGGTTAACTCACTTCTTACTACATAATATTCTATATTGTAATATACTACATTCTATATATTCTTCCGGTACTCACTTCTTACTACATACATTGTAATATTCTATATTGTAATATACTACATTCTATATATTCTTCCGGTACTCACTTCTTATACTACATAATATTCTATATTGTAATATACTACATTCTATATATTCTTCCAGTACTCACTTCTTACTACATAATATTCTATATTGTAATATACTACATTCTATATATTCTTCCAGTACTCACTTCTTACTACATAATATTCTATATTGTAATATACTACATTCTATATATTCTTCCAGTACTCACTTCTTACTACATAATATTCTATATTGTAATATACTACATTCTATATATTCTTCCGGTACTCACTTCTTACTACATAATATTCTATATTGTAATATACTACATTCTATATATTCTTCCAGTATACTCACTTCTTACTACATAATATTCTATATTGTAATATACTACATTCTATATATTCTTCCGGTACTCACTTCTTACTACATAATATTCTATATTGTAATATACTACATTCTATATATTCTTCCGGTACTCACTTCTTACTACATAATATTCTATATTGTAATATACTACATTCTATATATTCTTCCGGTACTCACTTCTTACTACATAATATTCTATATAAATTGTAATATACTACATTCTATATATTCTTCCGGTACTCACTTCTTACTACATAATATTCTATATTGTAATATACTACATTCTATATATTCTTCCAGTACTCACTTCTTACTACATAATATTCTATATTGTAATATACTACATTCTATATATTCTTCCGGTACTCACTTCTTACTACATAATATTCTATATTGTAATATACTACATTCTATATATTCTTCCGGTTAACTCACTTCTTACTACATAATATTCTATATTGTAATATACTACATTCTATATATTCTTCCGGTACTCACTTCTTACTACATAATATTCTATATTGTAATATACTACATTCTATATATTCTTCCGGTACTCACTTCTTACTACATAATATTCTATATTGTAATATACTACATTCTATATATTCTTCCGGTACTCACTTCTTACTACATAATATTCTATATTGTAATATACTACATTCTATATATTCTTCCAGTACTCACTTCTTACTACATAATATTCTATATTGTAATATACTACATTCTATATATTCTTCCGGTACTCACTTCTTTAACTACATAATATTCTATATTGTAATATACTACATTCTATATATTCTTCCAGTACTCACTTCTTACTACATAATATTCTATATTGTAATATACTACATTCTATATATTCTTCCAGTACTCACTTCTTACTACATAATATTCTATATTGTAATATACTACATTCTATATATTCTTCCAGTACTCACTTCTTACTACATAATATTCTATATTGTAATATACTACATTCTATATATTCTTCCGGTACTCACTTCTTACTACATAATATTCTATATTGTAATATACTACATTCTATATATTCTTCCAGTACTCACTTCTTACTACATAATATTCTATATTGTAATATACTACATTCTATATATTCTTCCGGTACTCACTTCTTACTACATAATATTCTATATTGTAATATACTACATTCTATATATTCTTCCGGTTAACTCACTTCTTACTACATAATATTCTATATTGTAATATACTACATTCTATATATTCTTCCGGTTAACTCACTTCTTACTACATAATATTCTATATTGTAATATACTACATTCTATATATTCTTCCGGTACTCACTTCTTACTACATAATATTCTATATTGTAATATACTACATTCTATATATTCTTCCGGTATACTCACTTCTTACTACATAATATTCTATATTGTAATATACTACATTCTATATATTCTTCCGGTACTCACTTCTTACTACATAATATTCTATATTGTAATATACTACATTCTATATATTCTTCCAGTACTCACTTCTTACTACATAATATTCTATATTGTAATATACTACATTCTATATATTCTTCCAGTACTCACTTCTTACTACATAATATTCTATATTGTAATGTACTACATTCTATATATTCTTCCAGTACTCACTTCTTACTACATAATATTCTATATTGTAATATACTACATTCTATATATTCTTCCGGTACTCACTTCTTACTGCATAATATTCTATATTGTAATATACTACATTCTATATATTCTTCCAGTACTCACTTCTTACTACATAATATTCTATATTGTAATGTACTACATTCTATATATTCTTCCAGTACTCACTTCTTACTACATAATATTCTATATTGTAATATACTACATTCTATATATTCTTCCGGTACTCACTTCTTACTACATAATATTCTATATTGTAATATACTACATTCTATATATTCTTCCAGTACTCACTTCTTACTACATAATATTCTATATTGTAATATACTACATTCTATATATTCTTCCGGTACTCACTTCTTACTACATAATATTCTATATTGTAATATACTACATTCTATATATTCTTCCGGTTAACTCACTTCTTACTACATAATATTCTATATTGTAATATACTACATTCTATATATTCTTCCGGTACTCACTTCTTAATTACTACATAATATTCTATATTGTAATATACTACATTCTATATATTCTTCCGGTACTCATTTCTTACTACATAATATTCTATATTGTAATATACTACATTCTATATATTCTTCCGGTACTCACTTCTTACTACATAATATTCTATATTGTAATATACTACATTCTATATATTCTTCCGGTACTCACTTCTTACTACATAATATTCTATATTGTAATATACTACATTCTATATATTCTTCCGGTACTCACTTCTTACTACATAATATTCTATATTGTAATATACTACATTCTATATATTCTTCCGGTACTCACTTCTTACTACATAATATTCTATATTGTAATATACTACATTCTATATATTCTTCCGGTACTCACTTCTTACTACATAATATTCTATATTGTAATATACTACATTCTATATATTCTTCCGGTACTCACTTCTTACTACATAATATTCTATATTGTAATATACTACATTCTATATATTCTTCCGGTACTCACTTCTTACTACATAATATTCTATATTGTAATATACTACATTCTATATATTCTTCCGGTACTCACTTCTTACTACATAATATTCTATATTGTAATATACTACATTCTATATATTCTTCCGGTACTCACTTCTTTACTACATAATATTCTATATTGTAATATACTACATTCTATATATATTCTTCCGGTACTCACTTCTTACTGCATAATATTCTATATTGTAATATACGTACTACATTCTATATATTCTTCCGGTACTCACTTCTTACTACATAATATTCTATATTGTAATATACTACATTCTATATATTCTTCCGGTACTCTCTTCTTACTACATTCTATATGTATACACTTATTTCAAATAACGTTGTCGCGTTCAAAGCAACAAGACGCTCAATGAGCGTACACTCGGGCATTATGAAAAGGAAAACGTCAGTTGCGTGAGGAAGAACCTGAAAATGAATGCCAGTTGCGTGACGAAAAAGCGGAATATTTATATATGTGTCGGTGTGCATAGATAACAAGAACAATGTCAGTTGCGTGAGGAGGGACCTGACAATGACTGACAGTTGCGTGAAGAAGGAGAATATGTATATATGTTTCGGTGAGCATCTCTGAATCGTACTTCCGTAGCACGTACTTGGTACTTCCAGTTGATTTGCTTTTGAGCTTGAGTTCAATTGATTACCTCTTGACTTTGAGTTCAATTGATTTGCTTTTGATGAGTTCATGTAAAGGCCCTGTCGAAAACGCTCCACATCTTTTAGAGTGGGCCCACACGAATCGGCGTATGCGTTTGTATGTGAGAGCGTATTGAAAAGGAACTGATGGATGACTTGCCTTGGATACAACATAATTTCTCTTTTGCACAGGTCAACTGCTTCTTTCACTTCTAGTCGTCGAAGACCATGACTTAGCACTATCTCAGTATCTGCCCTGAGCGAAGAATACTTGGGATTTAGTTCGATATACGCTCGGAAACTATTTTTGATCCGTTTATTGAGCGAATCATACTTTCGGATTTAGTTCGATAGGCGTTCGGAAAATATTCGACCCGTTTGTAGCGCCATGAATATGCAACCTCAAGTGACCTCAAGTACGTTTAAAGATGTACCATATACGTACCTCGAACAGTCGGAGATCTTTATCGATGCTCATCGACACAAATAATCTCTCTCGTCACGCAACAGTCATTGTCATAATACCCGACTATTCAGTTTCTTCTTCTGTAATAGATCCCTTAAATCTAAGGACGTTCTGATTTCGATTATATTTCACTGACCTGTTTTGAGCGTGGAAATTCTGTTTTAAATAGCGCAACGCGGCAGTTCTAAAATTATGTCGCGTAATAGATGTATGACTCACACAAGGATCATACAACTGTCATCGTACTGAAAAGAACACGGATTTTCGAACATTGACCTTGCTCGCCTTTGCTTTGATGTAGTTTTGAAGTACGATTTTTACGATTCCTTTTCCTTCTGAATTTTTCAAACGTGGAATAAAATAAACATCCATCATGAGTTATTGAAAATAACTCGACTGGCTCGACTGTTTGCAAGGCTTCAGTCAATCATGCTTCTTCAATACAATATCATTTCTCTGACGTCATGACAATCAGTGACAGTTGAGAGACGAGGGAGACTATGTGTCGGGTGAGTACGTACATGATACGTCTTGAGGTTGCATAGGTCAGATGGTTCTGATAACGCCCTCACGTTTGTTTTTGTTAAATATATTTTAAGCGAGCTTCTAGTCCTTCTACCACTTCTAGTCATTGAACGATGAACTAGAATCCTGACCTTTTAATAGCTTGAAGATCTACAGCTGCTTTCAAAACTAAGATTCAAATCTACTTGAGTCCTGTGTGTCGTTTGTTTTCCCTTATCTGCCGAGTAATCTTGAAACTCGATACGATCAAATACGTCACATACTTTCTTCATTCTTTGACCAAACAAAACTAAAAAAAAACAAGACAGTCCATTTTATAACTCGGGCTTCCTTCGGAAGGGCCCGAGTAACAAGCGTCAAGCCAAGACCGAAGTACATGCTGGTCTTGTGTTGGCAAGTTATTCAAATCAGACCTAGTTTCTATGGAACGAAGTGTGATATGCAAACAAGCACGTGGAAATGTTCACATTTTGTAATTAATCCTTATAGAAACAATTGTGATTTAAATAATTGCCAACACATAACCAGCATTCACTTCAGTCTTGGCTTGACGCTTGTTGCTTTGAACGCGACAACGTTATTTGAAATAGGTGTATTCTATACACAACGGCACTGATCTCACTAGTTCGTTTTTACTGAGGAAGGAAATCTGGAGGACCAGAAGAAAAACCCTGAAAGCAAGCGAGAGAACAAACTAACAAACTGAACTCACTTGAAGCGACCGACAAGGATGGTGGAGTGGTGAGCACTCGACCATACTGTACTTTCGCTATGTTCAATTCTAGCATAATTCAGGCGTAGTTATATTGTAAAACTACTTACAATCAATGAGTTGACTGATGGTCGAGGAGATGTTTGTAGGACTTACATATTCACAGCTTTGATAACTTTGAATTGATATCAGTGAGTATATTGAATAACAAGGGGGTTCCCCTACATACCAAGTGTGCCCTGAGAGCGTGAAAGACTGGAGACGGTGGATTGTGGAAGCAATCTTTAATTTATTAGTCGGGCTTCCTGTGGAAGAGCGTTCGTCTTTAATTTGGCTTCAAATGGCAAACTGGGTTCTACAGCGCATGCGCCCTGTGCCGGCCGCTCAGATAATTACCGAAGGCTCTGATCAACACGAGACAAACAAATATCAAAACAACTCAAATATCGCTCAAATGACTTCACATGTTGAGTTAAATGATGAAATAATGGGGATCGAAGCAAAATGCGAGAAGTTAGAAGATAAATATGCTATCAATATCGCACAACTACACAAGATTGCACAATGTCTTCTATACTTTGTATACCGCTGTAATTGTGTGTTGTGGTAAGCTTATAACACTGATAGATCTTTATTTTGCTGAGTTTTGAAATTGTTGTAAGTAAATCATTGATCAGTTGAATGCCCATAATCGGCGGGAAATATTGTGCATGATTGTTCGAGTCCGACCATATTGGATCACGCTGCGATGTCTAGTTCATAGAGATATGGATTTATCAATCCAGTAGTAGTACTGCAAAGGGTTTAGAATTTATCTTCTTTAGAACTTAAAACGAATCGAAGTGAGTTGATACACGCAGCCGGTGAAGAGAACAGTTGTAAGGTTTTCAGCCGACCGATAACCGTCGAGTTAAACCCATATTTACACTTCATCATTGTTTAATCACTCTGCGATCATAGTTTATGTATACGGTATTTGTATTTGTATGGATATATTTATGGTACCAAATAAAGTATGTCATTGTCATTCATGATTCGCTGAGTTTGTGAAATCGCAGTACTGAAATTGCAAGGAAAGCATGTTCTATCGAGCTCGAGTCACGCAACGACGAGTAACCAAACACTGTTTTAATCGCACTATAAGATATCTATATTTAGTTCAAATAGGCTACATTTCATTTAGAAGCCCGACTTCACGCTAGAAGAGCGTCTAGTTGACAATATTTTCGACTTGAAATCATTCGTTCTTCAGATTCTGGTTTCTTTGATGACAGATTCTTGTTTCGCTTCATTTCGTTTCGTTTCGCTACGCTAAATACCGAGTTTGACCGAAAATTGTGCTTATTTTCAGACCGTATTAAAGAAACGCTTTTAATCATATATATTAAACATTCTCGTCTATGCAGAAGCCGTTGCAGTCATTAAATGTCTTAAATGTAGTATT
The DNA here is from genome assembly GCA_033675265.1 of Actinostola sp. cb2023. Classification (NCBI taxonomy): domain Eukaryota; kingdom Metazoa; phylum Cnidaria; class Anthozoa; order Actiniaria; family Actinostolidae; genus Actinostola; species Actinostola sp. cb2023. The sequence goes on from JAUJYZ010000545.1 coordinate 26,117, forward strand.
CGTGATATATATTAGAATCAGACAAAGCCATACAAATTTCGTTGTTTATCAGTTCATTATAACTATCCTTCAGAATGATTACGTAGGAAGCGGCCCGACTGAACGCTGTATTAGCGTCTTGTTTGACTATAAAACATTGCGATAATAAAGTAGAAATCATATTAAAACTTGAAGACTAACAAACTATTTACAAAAGTTAAAAATTACGGTACATTTGGACGTGAACTACCTTCATTTAATATCAAGCTACAAATATGACTATGAAAGTGAAACTCTGTTTGTCGCTTCTAATTTACATGACCGATGAAAAGCTTCTTTTCGCTTACTAAAAGTCAGTATTCAGTGTGCTGAACACAGAGAAAATCCTGTTAAAAGCTGGTTTGATACTGAGTTGGAATACACTCTTTCGGCTAAAAAGGTCTAAAAACTTCCCTTGCTAATGAGGGCACGACTCTCATACTCACTTCTTACAACATAGAATATATTCTGTACTCAATACTCATCGCACTACATGTAGTTCGTTTTTACTGAGGGAAAACTGGAGTACCAAAGGATAAATCCTTGAAGCAAGGGAGAGAACGAACTGACAAACTCAACTCACATGAAGCGCCCGGTCCGTGAATTGAGTCATACTGTACTTTCACTGTGTTCAATTCTAACAGAATTCAGTCGTAGTTATATTGTATTGAGTGAGTGCTCTCATCACTCCACCATCCTTGTCATACTGTACTTTCACTGTGTTCAATTCTAACAGAATTCAGTCGTAGTTATATTGTATTGAGTGAGTGCTCTCATCACTCCACCATCCTTGTCATACTGTACTTTCACTGTGTTCAATTCTAACAGAATTCAGTCGTAGTTATATTGTATTGAGTGAGTGTTCTCACCACTCCACCATCCTTGTCATACTGTACTTTCACTGTGTTCAATTCTAACAGAATTCAGTCGTAGTTATATTGTATTGAGTGAGTGCTCTCATCACTCCACCATCCTTGTCATACTGTACTTTCACTGTGTTCAATTCTAACAGAATTCAGTCGTAGTTATATTGTATTGAGTGAGTGCTCTCACCACTCCACCATCCTTGTCATACTGTACTTTCACTGTGTTCAATTCTAACAGAATTCAGTCGTAGTTATATTGTATTGAGTGAGTGCTCTCATCACTCCACCATCCTTGTCATACTGTACTTTCACTGTGTTCAATTCTAACAGAATTCAGTCGTAGTTATATTGTATTGAGTGAGTGCTCTCACACCCTCACCACTCCACCATCCTCGTCATACTGTACTTTCACTGTGTTCAATTCTAACAGAATTCAGTCGTAGTTATATTGTATTGAGTGAGTGCTCTCGCCACTCCACCATCCTCGTCATACTGTACTTTCACTGTGTTCAATTCTAACAGAATTCAGTCGTAGTTATATTGTATTGAGTGAGTGCTCTCATCACTCCACCATCCTTGTCATACTGTACTTTCACTGTGTTCAATTCTAACAGAATTCAGTCGTAGTTATATTGTATTCAGTGAGTGCTCTCATCACTCCACCATCCTTGTCATACTGTACTTTCACTGTGTTCAATTCTAACAGAATTCAGTCGTAGTTATATTGTATTGAGTGAGTGTTCTCACCACTCCACCATCCTTGTCATACTGTACTTTCACTGTGTTCAATTCTAACAGAATTCAGTCGTAGTTATATTGTATTGAGTGAGTGCTCTCATCACTCCACCATCCTTGTCATACTGTACTTTCACTGTGTTCAATTCTAACAGAATTCAGTCGTAGTTATATTGTATTGAGTGAGTGCTCTCACCACTCCACCATCCTTGTCATACTGTACTTTCACTGTGTTCAATTCTAACAGAATTCAGTCGTAGTTATATTGTATTGAGTGAGTGCTCTCATCACTCCACCATCCTTGTCATACTGTACTTTCACTGTGTTCAATTCTAACAGAATTCAGTCGTAGTTATATTGTATTGAGTGAGTGCTCTCACCACTCCACCATCCTCGTCATACTGTACTTTCACTGTGTTCAATTCTAACAGAATTCAGTCGTAGTTATATTGTATTGAGTGAGTGCTCTCGCCACTCCACCATCCTCGTCATACTGTACTTTCACTGTGTTCAATTCTAACAGAATTCAGTCGTAGTTATATTGTATTGAGTGAGTGCTCTCATCACTCCACCATCCTTGTCATACTGTACTTTCACTGTGTTCAATTCTAACAGAATTCAGTCGTAGTTATATTGTATTGAGTGAGTGCTCTCATCACTCCACCATCCTTGTCATACTGTACTTTCACTGTGTTCAATTCTAACAGAATTCAGTCGTAGTTATATTGTATTGAGTGAGTGCTCTCGCCACTCCACCATCCTCGTCATACTGTACTTTCACTGTGTTCAATTCTAACAGAATTCAGTCGTAGTTATATTGTAGTGAGTGCTCTCATCACTCCACCACCTTGTCATACTGTACTTTCACTGTGTTCAATTCTAACAGAATTCAGTCGTAGTTATATTGTATTGAGTGAGTGCTCTCATCACTCCACCATCCTTGTCATACTGTACTTTCACTGTGTTCAATTCTAACAGAATTCAGTCGTAGTTATATTGTATTGAGTGAGTGCTCTCATCACTCCACCATCCTTGTCATACTGTACTTTCACTGTGTTCAATTCTAACAGAATTCAGTCGTAGTTATATTGTATTGAGTGAGTGCTCTCATCACTCCACCATCCTTGTCATACTGTACTTTCACTGTGTTCAATTCTAACAGAATTCAGACGTAGTTATATTGTATTGAGTGAGTGCTCTCACCACTCCACCATCCTTGTCATACTGTACTTTCACTGTGTTCAATTCTAACAGAATTCAGTCGTAGTTATATTGTATTGAGTGAGTGCTCTCACCACTCCACCATCCTTGTCATACTGTACTTTCACTGTGTTCAATTCTAACAGAATTCAGTCGTAGTTATATTGTATTGAGTGAGTGCTCTCACCACTCCACCATCCTTGTCATACTGTACTTTCACTCTGTTCAATTCTAACAGAATTCAGTCGTAGTTATATTGTATTGAGTGAGTGCACTCATCACTCCACCATCCTTGTCATACTGTACTTTCACTGTGTTCAATTCTAACAGAATTCAGTCGTAGTTATATTGTATTGAGTGAGTGCTCTCGCCACTCCACCATCCTTGTCATACTGTACTTTCACTGTGTTCAATTCTAACAGAATTCAGTCGTAGTTATATTGTATTGAGTGATTGCACTCATCACTCCACCATCCTTGTCATACTGTACTTTCACTGTGTTCAATTCTAACAGAATTCAGTCGTAGTTATATTGTACTGAGTGATTGCACTCACCACTCCACCATCCTTGTCATACTGTACTTTCGCTGTGTTCAATTCTAACAGAATCAGTCAGTCGTAGTTATATTGTAAAACTACTTACAATCGATGAGTTGACTGATGGTACTGGGTCAAGGTCTCTACTATATTCTAGTTCTATTGTGTTCAATTCTAACAAGATGTAGTACTAGTTACATTGTAAAACTACTTACAATCAATGAGTTGACTGATGGTCGAGGAGATGTTTGTAGGACTTACATATTCACAGCTTTGATAACTTTGAATTTATATCAGTGAGTATATTGAATAACAAGGGTGTTCCCCTACATATGGTGTATTGCGGAAGGAATCTTTATTGACAATGTTTTGACTTGAAATCATTCGTTCTTGTGCTAATTACCTCTCGAATTACAATGTTTCTGCTGTGGAAAATTTATTGTTACTCGGACACTGCCGGAGGAAGTGACCGAGTTAGAAAATGGGCTTTCTTTTTATTTTATTTTTTTATTTTTTGGTTAGGTTTCGGAATGAAAAGCATGCGAAGAATGTGATCGTATCGGTCAGGAATGTCTGTTCCAGGGTTTCGATTGGCTGAAAGCGGGGGCGATGATATCCGAACCCTAATGAAGTAATTCTATGCTCAAACGGGTCAAATATAGGGTTATCGTTAATAGAAGTACTAACTCATCGTTTCACGACTACCGATTAGAAGTGCTCAGTGTGTAAAAACTCGTGCTGTATCGCGTGAGAGAGAGGCAGTTGTGTTTAATATGCAGAAGAGAAATGAAGAAGCATAATTGACTGAAAATAGTGTTATTTAAGCCTTTGTAAGCTTAAATATATTAAACAAAAACAAACGTATGAACTGTACTTTCACTGTGTTCAATTCTAACAGAATTCAGTCGTAGTTATATTGTATTGAGTGAGTGCTCTCACCACTCCACCATCCTTGTCATACTGTACTTTCGCTGTGTTCAATTCTAACAGAATCAGTCAGTCGTAGTTATATTGTAAAACTACTTACAATCGATGAGTTGACTGATGGTACTGGGTCAAGGTCTCTACTATATTCTAGTTCTATTGTGTTCAATTCTAACAAGATGTAGTACTAGTTACATTGTAAAACTACTTACAATCGATGAGTTGACTGATGGTCGAGGAGATGTTTGTAGGACTTACATATTCACAGCTTTGATAACTTTGAATTGATATCAGTGAGTATATTGAATAACAAGGGGGTTCCCCTACATACCAAGTGTGCCCAGAGCGTGAAAGACTGGAGACGGTGGATTGCGGAAGTTAGTTGCCTACTCGTCGTTTGCTCCAATGGTTTCTTTTCAGCGAAATAAAAGTTTTTAATCCAACGAGTTTCATTAGTAAATCAATGAGGAGATTGATAACGGATTACAAGAACAGAAAATGTAATACAATGAAATTAGACGCTCAATGAGCGCGTATACTCGGGCATTATTGAAAAAGATAATGCAGTAGCCGAAATGATAGTCCTGGTCGTCATTAGTGACATTTGATTAGTTCAAGCAACCCAGACTCGTACCCAGTCGTTACCGTGGAGAGGGAAGTAACCGTACAGCGATCCAGCACGAGCTTCTAGCACTTCTTATACACTGAGATGAGCGTTCCAAGGGTGTATAGAATATTAGATTTTACAATAACAAAGCGAAATCTCGCAATCTGATTGGCTCTCAGCCGTTGTCAATAAGAGTACAGACACACTGTATGACGAATCGCTCGCGCACAGAGCTAGCGCGCGCTTGAAACAGCTTTTCTTTCAAACTTTTTCCTTGTTTTTGGATGATTTTTTGACTTTGTTATTGTAAAAAACAAATTGAAGATGGTTTTTTCGTTGTCTGTACTCTTATTGACACACACTTGACGTCGTAAAATGTCCAAAACTTGGCAGTGAAATCACTCGTGATTCCACTTGAGTTTTGAACATTTTATGACGTCAAGTGTGTGTCAATAAGAGTACAGACAACTCAAAATCACCTTCAATTTGTTAAATGTAGTAAGAAGTGAGTGTGAGAGTCGTGTTCCCAATTAGCAGTAATGCTAGAACGATTGACACGTTAAAAAAAAGTAATTTATTTTATTGTTTATTTATTTTATTCTATTACGATGACTTTATACCACTTCTATTACGATGACTTAGCGAAGTGCTAAGTCATCCTAGTAGAAGTGCTAAGTCATGGTAGTAGAAGTGCTGAGTCATGGTAATAGAAGTTCTATTACCATGACTTAGCACTTCTATTATACCATGACTCAGCACTGCTCAGTACCATGACATAGCACTTCTAATACGATGCTTGGCACTTCTAGTCGTCGAACCATGTTTCGTAGAGCGAACAATACTTCGGATTTACTTTGATATACGCTCGGAAACTATTTGACCCGTTTGAGCGAATCATGCTTTCGGATTTACTTCATTAGGCGTTCGGAAACAACTGAATAAGTAGCGATGCAGCTCGCAGTCGTGTTTGGAGAGCGTTGCGTGACGTCAATAAACAGACTATATTTGACATTGAGATTCACTGAAATCATATTTTGTTATTCATAGAGTGTCCATGCCGACGTTGAGGAAAATCGATCAAATAAAAGGTCTCGAAAATCATCCCCGAACGTCGTATTTTAACATTGACCTTGAGGGAGCAAGATGCTGTCTTGGACGTCTTGGAAAGCGCGCATCCAGAGCTACAATGGGCGTCAAAATTAGTTGAAACACTATACAGTTATCAGGAAAAAAAACACTATCACCACTGGATGGTGAGATTACCCACCTGTACACTCTCTCCTCCCCTCCCCCCACCGCACAATGTTGATCATCAGTTGCGCTCTTTCATGGGCAATGATGTATCTTCAACATTGGAGAGGGGGGAGGGGATTTGGATGCGTATAGTTCATATTTTAAACACTTCAACATTGGAGAGGGGGAGGGGATTTGGATGCGTATAGTTCATATTTTAAACACAATGCAATCCTACACCGATAGCTAGGTTCCAAAATGGGTAATGTTTCAACAATGTTGACGCTCATTGTAGTGGCCATTGTAGAAGGTGAGATGAATGGCTTAGATGAGGTGTCAGTAAGCAAGAGTGTTACTGATATTCAGTTAGAACCTGAAAATGTCTCAAGAGATTTCTCTTATAATATAGTGGATCAAGATGAATCGAATGAACAAACTAAAGAAACAGAGTCTAACGAAGTAAAAGATCAAGAAGGCACTAATATTGGCATTGATTCAGCTGAATCGTTGGGTTCCAAATCTTTTGAAGCATTGAAATCAAGAACTGCAGAAACTGAGACATTTACAAATCAAGATATGTTGGTGAAGAAAATGTCGAGGAGATTAGGCCCATATCAAACATGTATTTGTAGCGTACGTTTATAGCGCGCATAACTTCGGTGACAAAAAATCAGAAGGTGAAACATTGCGCATTACGATCCAGAGATTCTAGAAGTAATGTTCTAAACTGTTCCATGCAAAATATTGAAATGCAGATATCACATATCAAACTCTCACGTGCATATATTTTAGTATCTATATTTTCAAGATGTTATTTCAATTGAAATAATTTGAGAATAAATAAGATAACGAGAAGTGTATACATATTTTTTATGACAAATATTTCGGGTAGTCTCTACTACCCATCTTCAGTATTGTTAACAGCGAATAAAGAACATGATATATATAGAGAAATTTACATAAATAGAAACACCTATCTAAGTAATGGAATGTTAGTTAAGTAGTTTATATATACACTTCTCGTTATCTTATTTATTCTCAAGTTATTCGCCCAAAGAAATACATTCACAATTGAAATAATGAATAAAATGAATCACCAGTGTAAAAGGAATGGACTCGGTTGTGTTGCAGCTTCATGTATTCGACATCGATGACATATAAGTCCTGGACTTGTGTAAGCAATCTACCTGGAAAAAGTCTTCGTTATGAACATTTCGTACACCAACATCTAGTTAAATGGAAATAAATAGATTTTTGTTTGACAAAACGACGAAGATTGACGTGTAGCTGTCATTTTGTCAACAGATATCTGAATGGATGTACGTATTGCAAGGCGCATGCGTGAAGCAAAGATATAATGAAGAATGCGCGGTTCCTGTTGGCCTCTGGGATACATCTTAGGTTGATCTGGAAGTAAACGCACGAAATCACAGTGCAATTCGATGCAGATGATGGTGGCTTACTGGAAGTGTCATCACAGTTGTACAGCTTTAGGGGAAACGTTTTCGTCTCTAAACTTTGATCAACTACTGAAACAAACTAACACAAGTAAATACCATGTATTTTATTCATATATATGTTTACTAAAAATGTGGTATATATCTGGCTAAATTCACGATCTACTAAAACAATTAGTTTTTCAATTGGGCGACGTCTCAGTCGTTGTACATGTGTCAGACATCTTTCTACATAAAGCCTTATGCCTCGCTCGGCCTCTCTCCCTACATTCTTCGTCGCAGTACCAAGTCTTGAAGCAACCTTCACATAGTAACATTTCCTTGTCTGTTTTCTCAAAGTTCAACTTGGTACACGTGGAACAGTATTTGCAGTCTGGTGGGCGCGCAAACTCATCCTCTTCGTGACCTGCAAGACTTCGTAAGAGTATGGCAATGACTTTCTCTCGTTCTTCTTGCACGGCAGCTATCACGTTTTCCCTGTGTTTTCTCTTGATATTTTCGCACAATTGTGTCTTGTTTTGACGAGATTGTCTTTGAATCTTCATCAGTTCTAGTTTCAGTTGTCTATGTATGTCTTCCGTCGTTTTCTTGACCACTTGCTTCCACCACTCAGCCCTGGTCAATATACAAGCATAGGCGATTTGTAAATGACTGATGAGCTTACTTTTGTCTTTGTCGTCCAGTACAGCGTCGTCCATGAGAAAATTCAAGGATTTGTTGTAGTCGTCGTCAACTTTAGCTCTTGATATTTCAGTCATCTTGAGTAAGAAAGGCCAACGCTCTCCTAAGTTTTCTTAGAAAGTTTAACTTCTAAAACTCTTAACACTAACAGTACAGTGAGATGCGCTGCTTTGCTTTTGTGTTGTCATAATGGCTTCCGTCACCATCTCGCCGCGCGCCAAGTTTGGAAACTCCTTGCGCGAGCTCTCGCACTCGTGAAGCGCGCGCGGGCTAGGCAACTACAATTCGTTGCATTTCTTGTTGAGACATTTCTTAATATTTCTTAGTATTTATGCCATATAGAAAATCGATCTCTCCCCCTCCCCCCTGCGTCAATGTTGATTCATAGTCACGTGTTCGGGGTATGGCGTGAAAGTCTGATCAACATTGTACTGAGGGGAGGGGAGATATCTGGTTTGAACATAATATTTCATTGCTTTTAATGGGTGAATAGTCAAATAAGCACTCTTGAAGCACAACTGTCTCAACAGTTTTGAATCGAATTGTAGCTGATTAGTCTGAGTCGTAGCAAACTGTATTTTCGAATTCCTGCCTGATTACAATTGTTTCATTTTGATTAATCGCCAAAGTGAACTCCGATACTGGCGACTCTTTGTGCTGCGCCATAATTGAAGACTCTTCAACTGCAGATACGTCAATCACTTCAGATGCAGATAAGAACTTCAGACTTGAAGCAGAGTGTGATGTTATAGCAGAGGGTAACCGGGCTGCAGATGTTGTAGCATAAAGCTGTATGGAAGAACTTGCGTAATCTGGTGATGTCAAAGTGATCTGATCATGAGATATTTGTTGCCGATTTATAGGATACACACCAGACTTGCCAAAGGCGTGTATTAATATCGACGGTCGCATCACATTCTCCCAAGTTTCCTTGAAAAGCGATCCAAAGATTATTTTGTCGATGTCCGTGTCTGGATTTTCCTGAGAATATTCTGTAATGTTTTTGGACCAAGCATGCTTCAGAGGGCCAAGCACACCAACACCTGCAGGTGAAACTAAATGAGCAGCTTTCCTAAGCAAGGCAAATATATAAATGTTGTTTTTCTTTGCTAGTTCACTTGTTTCGAGGTCAAAGTAAGGCCCAATGTTGTTCACCAAGAGCACGACTGGACGCTCTAGCTCGGGTGGTAAGTAAGGTATGAAGTGGTTGGTCATCCACGAATACAGCGTAATGGAGTCAACATGGCCTGACTTGGTGAGCGAATATACACTCCCATCCACACCACCCTCTAGTGGAATACACTGAGATGTAGTACGCTTGCCTTGGAATACCATATGTGGAGGGATGCACTCACCAATAGCACTGAAGCAGTGTAGCAGTGTGGCACACTCCGATCGTCCTTGTATCTCGAAGATGGTCGCTTCGCAGCTCCAGATCTGCGATGGGCTGTTGGAAAGCCCAAGTTTTCCAATAAACGTACCGTAGTGCTGAAACCAAGTATCCACATCTTCAGCTGTTAACTGGGCTCTCTTTTTGCTGAGTGGTCTTGCACTTCTAAGTTTCATTTGAGGATTTCGTTTGACGAATCCCCTATACCATTTATTCCCTGGGAGGTTGTTCCTCAGTCTTGTCTTGCGCTGGCCTTTATCTAAGAATAATTTTACAGACTCGAGAAACTCTCTCTTAGAGACTCCAAAGCCACGGTCAAATCGTTCTGTCAACCAGTCGGTAAAACGGCACTCTTCGGTTGGACAGAGCACTTGGCAACGGCCTGGCTTCTCGTGAACTACGTTGCCTCGCAGCCTGTCGTGTAATGAAGACCGCGCGACGCCCCATTCTTTGGCAGCCTTTCTGACACTTAAACCAGACTCGATGATGTCTTTGATGGCGTTGCTGTAAGCTTTAGCTTTGTCGATATCCGGTGCTAACTGGGTCGCCATTACAAGACCTGCAAGTCAACGAACACGATCATCAACACCACAGAACATAATTAATCATATGGTTCTCACTAGCAACGAAAACATAATACGCGATACTTCAAGAAGTGTTATTTCGCTGTAAAATCGAACCTGACGCAAGCGGAGGATATTGTTTTTTCATTTCCTTGAAAAGTTTTATGAAGACAAACCTTACAAGTCTACATTCAACCTGAGTTTCAGGCCCAAAGGGAGATAGGAGGGGGAGAGGAGGACTGGAGCGGGCGTATGGGGAAAAGGTGGGCCTGACACCAATCCTACACAGAAGTTGTGTTGTTCGCCCGTATTTTGGGCGAAATGCTGATTGGACGAAGAACAATGAAATGTAATAGCCGGAAGTCAACATTGCAAATCTGATCCGTTGTCTGTCGATGCAGCGATCTCGAATTTTCAAATTAGCTTGAAGTTTTTATATATTTAATTTCTCTCATCGAAGAAGAGTCATAATGTTTCTAAAGTCGAATGTGAGGGAGCTTTAAGCACGGACTTTAGAAGTACTACTGATTCACAATTTCATGTTCGCGTCCCCTGATAGAATTTATACGCGACCGTTGGGAAACGAGACTGACATGTACACTATAAAGAATGCGGTTCCTTACAGTTTACGGGATCTCAAATATACAGCAGATTCAGGTTGAGCGTTTAACGTCGCGATCGTTGTGACAGTTTGAATGTTACGTTGTCAAGTGAAATGCACAGACGTTTCTAGGTGACGGGGACGATGTTTGTCTTTGTAGAAAACACCGTTGAACTAACGGCCAAAATTATTACAAAAAACGTGTTTTTCCGGTTGTAAATGCATTTACAACGAAAAACATTCACTGAAACGGTTGTTTTGCATAAAATCTATTCAAAGCTAATTAGCCGAAAGATGTTTATCTCTTGAGAAAAACTAAACAACCGACTCTCAAATCGGACGACAAGGTCTTTCCAGATACGATCTTCCTTTGCTATTTAGTCTCCACATTTGAAACAAATAACTTTTCGCCTTCAACGTTTTTTCTGAGACAAACATCGTCCCCGTCACCTAGAAACGTCTGGCATTTCACTTGACAACATAACATTCAAACTGTCACAACGATCGCGACAAACGTCGTCGTTAAACGCTCAACCTGAATCTGCTGTATGGTAAAGTGAATGTGGCATTATTCTCTATTTCAAGTAGTTTTGTTTCGATCGAAATTGAATTCATCAAACTTTCCCCGTTCCCTGAAAGCAAAGCCAAGCTACGCAGGCTATAAGGGGCGGAACAGGTTCTGTATAGCATTGGTGTCAGGATCTCCTTTTCCCTTTCCTTTCCCCTCCTCCTCTCCCTCCCCTTTGAGTCTGAAACTCAGGTTAACATTCATTCAAAAAGCAACACGTTTCGCTAACTTGACCGACATTCGTGTAGTTTCTTTCAGTATTGCTTCATGTATGTTCATGTACGTACCGGCCATATACAGCAATTTCAAAAAAACGTTGATACTGAATATAGTGTATTCCAAGACCGAAATGCATTATGGGACTTGTGTTTTATTGTCTAAAGTAATATAAATAATACTAATTTATTTTATTTTTTGTGTATTCCATCAGAAACGATATACTAGCTCCATATGGCGAACAATTGCAAATCGCTGTATATTTACTTTTTATTTCAAAATAACGAGGCCCGCACTAGGAATGCACTATTCAGTATGCAGTATTCAGTTTTCAACATTTTTTGAAATTGCTGTAGATGTATATTTACATCATTGACCAGAAAATCCTTTTTTTTCTTAAATTGAGACCATCATGCAGATTGTGACATTTAAACTTTTTATTCAAATTGCTTTTTAAAGTCCAAATACAATTGTTACTTAAGGTACCAGGGGACCTTCGTGACCACTATTCGCGCCAGTCCCTTGCAGCGCGAGTATAAATAAGAGCTCTGCATCTAATTACTGCCCAGTTCGCGTAAGAACCCTTCACTACGCTACCTATCCTTACTCAGTCATGGCCGATGAACAAATTCCTGTCCTAGCTGCTGTTGAACAAGCCCAGGCGTTGAGAATTCAACCCAACCAAGTATATAAGTACCTGCTGCGAATCCAGACCATGGTCCTTTCAGGTGTAAACTTTTTCTAGGTCGTTTTCAAGTTCGTTCGATTTCCCTCGGCTCCCTAAAAGTTTGCACGTGTGTTGAACTCTACAGTGAGTTTTTGTTTTATAGCGTGCTTCGCCTCGCAAACACCGGGTTTGTGGAGTTGTATTTCCCTCGGCTCCCTAAAAGTTTGCACGTGTGTTGAACTCTAATGTGAGTGTTTGTGTACCGTGCTTCGCCTCGCAAACACCGGGTTTGTGGAGTTGCATTTCCCTCGGCTCCCTAAAAGTTTGCACGTGTGTTGAACTCTACAGTGAGTTTTTGTTTACCGTGCTTCGCCTCGCAAACACCGGGTTTGTGGAGTTGCATTTCCCTCGGCTCCCTAAAAGTTTGCACGTATGTTGAACTCTAAAGTGAGTTTTTGTTTACCGTGCTTCGCCTCGCAAACACCGGGTTTGTGGAGTTGCATTTCCCTCAGTTTCCCTTCTCGGTTGTTTGTTTGTGTCACGCTATAGTCGGTACTATACAACATGATACAACGTCATTTCATCCGAGCCCACGCCGAAGAGCACCGATGGATTCTCGAGCATGCTTTACTTTATGCATGCTTTCCCTCCCCTTTGCCTCGTTTATAAGTTTTGCATGCTTAGGAGTATGAGGTTGAACATTGTCGTATGGCTTGTGCTTGATATTTCCCTTTGCGTACCGTGACGTAATGTCCAAGCATTCTAGTTGCATGGTTAATGTTGAGCAATGATTTCCCTTAGCGTTATTATTATTATTATAGCGTTCTGCACCCTATATATTGTCAAGACGGTGCAAATTCGACTGAGTTGTTCGGTTTTGGGTATATTTGTGTTTTCGACATTTGCAGATTTGCTGCTTCTCGCATTTGCATCCAATTTGGTGTTGTATTGTTTCTCTTTGTTGTTGTCCCTCCCTCCACACCTCCCTTTGTTTCCTATCCTTTGTGATTGTCTCCCTTTGTTCTTCCCGTTTTCGCATATCATTGTTTGTGCGTGCCTTACGGTATTTTCACTGTTGGCCCTTTGTGGGCGCTACAAGAATTATTAATTCGGTGATGGTGTTGTGCCTCAGATACGTGGTACTGTCCCTGTTCGTTTTATTTTCGTTTTATTTCCGTTGCTCTAACATTTTGTGGAGTTTTTGTTTTGTGTCCTCTCCCGCGCTATTTGCCGTTTTCCCTATCTCCTATGGTAGCCTGAAAGGGTGTCTAATGCCCTAGTCGGATTACTGACGCTCAGGCTGTCATCCCTTGGGTGGGTTACTCCCGCGTAGAAACGCTTTACCTTATATTTCCATCTCCTTTTACCACCCAAGGGCTGGCAGCCTGTAGATTATCGATTCACGCCCACCTTTCTGTGGCTGCAGCTGCCTCCATATATAGTGTCATACACTAGCTTGAACAGTCTCGCGCGTTTCACTATGCCTTCCACGCAAGCCACTCATCCTAAGTTTTGGGTGGTTGGAGGGTCCTGCCTAGTTAAGTTTTGGACTTGGCTTTTTGAGTATTGGCAAAGGTCTCGAGTGACTTGGTATTAGACCGCATCAAACGCTAAGCTTCTGGGCGCGGGCGCATTTCTCCATCTCTTATTAAGCGAGCGTGAAAGGGACTGCCGCGAATAGTATGCTGTTCACTGAAAGCCGCGTAGCGCGCTAACCACTCGTCCAACATGTATAAAAGTATACATTTTCTTAAAGCTGAATAAATGCAGATTCTAAATATGCTGGAGATTATTTCCTATTTGGTAAATATTTTTTTGTTATTGCACATTTTAGAAAATTCGACCGGCTTTGTTCAAAGAGAATTGTGCATGCGGAAATTCAATCGATTTCTAAACGAAAAGTGCCATTGTAATGAGCACACTTTGTTCTAAAAAACCGTGTCTCCGATTTTTGATACGTTGCCTCGTTTAAAAGTTATTTGATGATTTATGTGTAAATGGCTCTCCTCAACAAAAGCGTTTATCGGAAATCGGAGACACGGTTTTTTAGAACAAAGTGTGCTCATTACAATGGCACTTTTCGTTAAAAAATCGATTGAATTCCCGCGTGCACAATTCTCTTTGAACAAGGCCGGTCGAATTTTCTAAAATGTGCAATAATAAAAAATATTTACAAAATAGGAAATAATCTCCAGCATATTTAGAATCTGCATTTATTCAGCTTTAAGAAAATGTATACTTTTGTACATGTTGGACGAGTGGTTAGCGCGCTACGCGGCTTTCAGTGAACAGTGGTCACGAAGGTCCCCTGGTACCTTAATACTTTGATTGACTTGTGTTCGTATGAGTGGGAAAGTTACAGTACCGTGCCGCATTGAAAGAGTTTGATAGGATGAGATGCATCTGCACGCTTTTTGATTGGTTCAGAAAGGAAGCCATTTGAGTGACACGTATGTTTCACGCTCATACTCCATGCCACCTGTCGCGCTGTCAATGCTTGGGTGAATAAGCCAAGTCAGAGTTTAAGGGGCGCGCGCGGCCTGGTAACGAATTCGGGATAAAATGTGTCCGAAGTGAATTTTTCTCCCATGTCTCTTGTATTTTTGCCGAGTTTTCTAGGAGCATTTTACACTACTTTTTCTGTACTAATAAAGTATTTTCCCTGTTTACTAGTCACATACAACTGCAAGGTAACTCTAACAGCGCTTATATGTTCATTTGAATACGATAATCCACTGAAAAACGTAGTTTAAAATCGCCCACAAGCTTACCAATCTCGAAGCGGATTGGGCTTCCTGTGTCAACTGAACGATCGTCAGTTTCACAACGTTTGGATTTCGCTTTTAAATCATGTCTTTGTGTCGATTCTTGGCAATTTTTTCAGAAAATAATAAAGATTATGAGTTGTTTATCACTTTGTGCTATTAGTTGTCTCAAAAAAGTATCAAAAAGTTGTGTTTTGGGGCCGTAGATTGGCCATAGTTCTCACGGCTTCACTACGTCCCGACTACGTGTATAACGAAGGGCATTTTTATCGTAAAATAGAATTTGATTAACAAATCACACATGAGGTTGAATTAAGAAGACCTTTATGCATACCTTGGAGTATTTTCTCGGCAAAAATCGTATTCTAAGAGATGAAAATTGCTCCTAGAAAACTCGGCAAAAATACAAGAGACATGGGAGAAAAAGTCACTTCGGACACATTTTATCCCGATTCGGTTCCAGGAATCACGGTAATCCTTAAACTCTGACTTGGCTTATTGAATTATTTTTGTTCGCTCACAATTTGATCAATCGTACGAACTTCAAAGCGTTCTTCAACGCTATTCAAATTTGAATGTTTCAGCTAGTGACCCGACGACTGTCCGAAGGACTATCGATTGCTGCAAGAGCACTCTCACATTTATATATTTATTTACACAAAATGACTTAATTCTCTTTCCAACTTAAAATGATTCGGTAATAAGGATAATATCATGTCACCTTGGTGGACAGTCAGTCATCTATCGACGTCGTTGTCCGAGTTTAGGCATAAATTTATACAACGATCAACAAAATAACCGGCTTCATTTTGTTATCAATATTTCTTGACTATTAAAACCGAACCGAAAGCATGTTGGCTGCAGAGATAAAACTACAGTACGTTATAGATTCGAGGCCGCTACAAACTACTTACCTTTTGAGTACTTGATAGTATACCTACTGAGGAAACTCGGGAACCGTCCTCAAGTCGACCGAATGTTGTTACGAAAGGCAGACTCATCAATAATTCATCGTACGGAATAGCTTTAATTAATGTTAAAATTATGCAGAAAGTCTACCAATCACATGTATTATTATCGCGCTGCTATATTGTCAGTTGTGTTTGGATTGGAGCATTTTGACTCCAGAATTTGCATGTCAATATACAATGAATATAAGCAGAAGTACATACAGTCATTTGCAAAAATTCTGGCCGCTACGAAATATCAATATATCGGGTGCATTATGGGTAATGAAATAATACTATTTTGAGATTAAACAAAACAAAATTTACAAACAACAAACATAAGACTAAAATAAACATTATACTAAATATTTCTACCAACTTTGCTGGCGTTAACCCGCTTTAAGGGGAATTTTCGATTATTTAATTACCCATAATGCACCCGATATATTGATATATTGATGTATTTCGTAGCGGCCAGAATTTTTGCAAATGACTGTATATATATATATAGTTATGTACTTCTGATATAAGTCAAGACTCAAAGAAATGGAGAAGGACGACAATTATCAAAACGCAAGCTTCCATTTTTGTATTGCTTGAAAGAGACACGCTGTTGTCCGACATTAGGGGTACACCTCATTCTATAAGGGGTGTCGAACGGTCCCGGCCCGCAAAAAGTCAGAGTCTCGCAAAATTTCGGTCAAATTTCGCGGGTCTCGAAGTCTCGTTTTTTCGCAAAAAGCCGTCTCAGAGTCTCGAATTTTGAAAACAAAGGAAATCGGCGAAAAAGCGTCTTGGGCTCGCAAAAATATGCCTTGTCTCTGAGTCTCGCAAAGTCTGGCCACCCCTACTGTAGGTCTTGAACAAATTGCATGATTAAGTACGTTAAAGTTATAAAAGTTAATGTAATACTGTAGTATCAGGCAGTGAAGTTTAATTTAATGTATTTTTTATCAAGGCCGCTTTGGTGTTAAACATTCCCAGGAGGGAGGGGGTGACTCTATTGTTATCGAATTAGCATTTTTGACCGACTGATAGTTACCAGTGTGACGTCACGGCTCGTTCGTACGAATTTCAATATGGCAGCCAATCTGACCTTCTTGATGCCGACTATAGAACGCTCAATATTCTGTTCAGATCTACATGTACAGTCTATATGAATATTTTTTTAGTATCTAGAGGTATTAATGTGTAAGAATATCTCTACCGAGATAAAAGTAATGCAAGGATTAGTGTTTTTTTTCGGAGTTTTAGTCTTGATGGTTATCAAAATGGAAACCGAAATTGTTCGACCGGGTAAAGGTCTCGGCTCTCTAGAGAAGCTAAATCAAGTAATGGTGACTTCAAAAAAGGAGGTTCTGCTTAGAAGGTAATAACCACGGACTGTGTGGAATATGGTGGATGTACATGCTCTGAATCTTTGTATCTTTGCCTCCAAAGTTGTTGTGTACAAAATAAGGACACATCATGATTGGAGACCGTCATATATATATCCCTGGATTTCGTGGTGAAACTGTGTTCTCTTCATAATGGTAATTGAACTGAGTGGAGTGCAATTTGGTCTGAAATCAAACGCGCGATTACAAAATCGCACGACCGCGTAGCGGGAGTGCGATTTGTAATTGCAAGTTTGATTTCAGACCAAAATTGCACGACACGAAGTTCAATTACCACTTAATTATATCCATTTTGAAATTTACACTCATTCGATACCGGAAAACATAAACAACGATTTTAATATTTACAGCAAAATGTCACGTGACGAGTAGTGCGCATTGAACGATTGAGCACATGCAAAGTCAGTTGGACGTACAATCTACTCGACACTTGGTACAAAAGTCCTTCTTTATTCTCTTTCTCGTCGTTAGAATGAAAATCACAGACAAAAGCCCAACATCGCTTTTTTACCGTTGCTGGTTGTTCTTTTGAGTAGTAATTGAACGTACAGCTGGTGCAGTTTTGGGATCACTTGCCCTGCTGTCGTATGACCTTCGTGTTGAGGATTTGCCGAGCCGTGAAATTCACTGGACATTTACAGTAAATACTACGCTTACAGGATAATTATTCTACTTCAAACGATGCTCAATGGCACTCTGAATAATTCTTAGTGATTGTGGCCCATTGTCTTCGCCGTCCTTGCCTTTGACTTCTGCATAGAACTGATCGAGTGAGAATCTTGTCGAGGTCAAATCTACAACAGCCGCCATTTTGTTGTCAATGTTGATTTCAATTTCAAGATTGTTGGACGTCTTGCACCAATTTTCAAACACAGAAAGCCATTGCTTTGTGGAACGGTTTTAGTCTTATTGTTAATGGCCCGAGACTTTAATTCATCAATATCTTGGCTTGTGTAGAATTACTAGAAACTCGAACTGTTTTTCCAATCGCAAATTCAGGAATGGACTCGCTACGACTAGGAGTTACCGGAGCTTGTTCGCTTGTTTTGATCCTGTTTTGGTGGTTTATTCTGCATTTTCTGAATGCAAATGGATGTCAAATGACGGATAATCATTCACATTCAGTGCCTCTTCAGCTTGAAAGAGGGAATAGTCAACAATAAAAAACTGTAAGTTGAAAAAGTCACCATTTGTTTTGTAAAATATGAAAGATTTGTTGTGGTAAAATCTAAAGTCTTTCCTGTTCATTTTTTTTCCTTTTTTTTTTTCCCTGTGTTCTGATTGCCTGTTTTATGTTGTTCCTGCAATTTCATTGGATGTTCAAATTGGTGCGATTTAGAGCTCAAAAAGGTGCGATTTATTAAAAAGGTGCGATTTGGGAATAAATCGCACCATTTTTAACCAATCAGATTACAGGAAATGCTAGTGATTTCAAAATGGATGTAATTAATTTGCTAATTACTTTTACATTAGTTATTTATGTATATCACTCATGAAGTCGAATGTGCCTTGGTTTCAATACCAATTTAGTGAATTTGGTTAGTTTTATGACTGAGTTTCTGACAGTATAAATATAAAGATATTTTAGCTTATGTTTTTAAAAGATATTAATTTATTAACACAATGATAATATAAAGAGAGATTTGGATTATATCAAAACGAGAATAAGAATAAATATTGTAATCAGTGTACTCGAATAAAGGTGTGTGTTTTTTAGGAGCTGCGGAGGGTGCTCAGGTCTTGATCTGGGTTTAGATAGGGGGTGTATCACTGGGGTCTGTAAACCCTGACCCTATCATAAGACAGTGACATATCTTGTAAATTCATACCCTGTTGAAGACAGATTCTATATACCCTATCCAATACATGGCCCATACCCATATAGCAAATATATGGGAGTACACCTCCCCAGTGTTTTATTCAGGGTTTGCCCCCCCCCCCCCCCCCCCCCCCCCCCCCCCCCTCAATTTCAGAATCACTAATAAATATTACGCTTTGGTTATAGAATGTATCTACCAGTATTTTCAGTTGTTTATTCTGAAAATGAGAACTGTCTTACAACAAGACTAAGCTCAATATTTCAGAATCAGTCAAGCTTGATTTTAGAATTGATACAATTAATATACAATGATCTAGGCCTTGACACAAATATCCGGATATTTTTTGAGATATTTAGAAGCTCCTGGGATATTTAGAAAAACACGAGATATTTAGAAAAAAAGATGATATTTTTGGATATTTAGGACTTAATCTTGGGTCTAAAACCCCAAATGACTACTAAAAATGTCCAAAACTCACTGAAAACTAGTGTAATCCAACCAAATCGACGCTACGGGATCCCTGTGATCCTGGGATCGAGGTTGGGGTCCATCCCGCATATTTTCAGGGCTTTCAAGTACTTCCAGTCACCAATTTGCAGTCCATGTTTTTTAGAGCCGTTTCGACCGAGTTAATAACTCAAGGCTGTTTATTTCCCTTCTCATTATTTGATCTTTTACTACAATGGAAGCCAGTGAAAAAATAATAATATGGATATATGGGGATATTTAGAGAAATTTTCGAGATATTTAGGATTTTTTTGGGATATTTAGAGATTTTTTCGAGAATTTCCGGAAACATATTTAGGCCATTTTTCGAGATATTTGTGTCAAGGCCTACAATGATCTCATTCTCACTGTTGTTCAATGCAGAAAATGGTAACTGCATGCATGTTCTTAGTAATTAAATAATACAACATATGCTATAAGAGCAAGACTATTAACCAGTTGAACTGAAAACCTTGAAATTTCTGGGAATTTTTGATAACTATATGCTTTGAAATCAACTGAAAATTGTTAGTTATTCCTATGGGAATACCCAACAATTCTCAGACTGAAAAGAAAACTTCTATACCATTTAATTCAAAGCTGAAATACTGAATATTATAGACCATGTTAATAACATAATACATATAAAATATAATTAATAGAGTGATGACACTTAACCCGTGAAACAGATATTGGCCAAGTAGATATTACTAGACACTTATAATTCCATTGTTTTCTTTTGATTTGACAAAATCACTAATTATTAGATTTTGTTTCACGGGTTAGAGTGATTCCAATAAACCTGGCCACCACTAATTAGCTGTCAGTGTTTATTAGATGCAAATTAAGAAACAAAAGAAAGCAAAAGAGTGATCGAGTGTCTAATAGTGTGTATTGGTGTTGTTAGTAATTGCCCAGGTGTATTGGAATCACACTCTAAGTGCCATATATTAAATAATAATATCAATTAGTAATAAGCTAATAAATATACTAATTAATAAATCATAGAAATTAGCTTAATAAGCTACTTGGCTGGGCAGTTTGTTCCACTCCTGTTACAAGGTTCTTGGAAAGAATGAGTATTAAAAAAAGCATGTATATATGTTATGATTGTGTCTTCGGATTTTGGGCTTCCTGTGGTGTACATGTGCTCAAAGATTAAGAAACGCAAGAAATTCGGTTACAAATCAACCTAAGCGCAGCAGGTTATAGTTTTCTCTAGCTTTCTATAGATATTTCGTATTTCTAAAGTAATATTTGTTTCAAATTTTAAGCTTTGAAAAATTTCGATTTTGCGAACGAGGTAAATTACAGTGTACCCTGCGAGCAGAGTTTTTTTTCTACTGGGCGAGTAGAAAAAAACCTCTGCTCGCAGGGTAATTACAGTGCATCGTGTCCTTATTTTGTACACAACAACTTTGGAGGCAAAGATACAAAGTTCCAGAGCATGTACACCCACCATATTCAACACAGTCGATGATTATTACCTTCTAAGTAGAACCTCCTTTTTTGAAGTAACCATTACTTAATTTAGCTTCTCTAGAAAGCCGAGACCTTTACCCGGTCGAAAGATTTCGCTCTCCATTTTGGTGACCATCAAGACTAAAACTCCGAAAAAAACACTTAATCCTTGCATTACTTTTATCTCGGTAGAGATATTCTTACACATTAATACCTCTAGATACTAAAAATATATACATGTAGACTGCACATGTAGATCTGAACAGAATGTTGAGCGTTTTGTAGTCGGTATCAAGAAGACCAGATTGGCCGCCATACTGCAGCTAGCTGTGACGTCACTCTGGTTACTATGAGTCGGCCACTTTTGAACAATTAAATAGAGTCACCTCCTCCCTCCTGGTTTTCAGTATATCATATTTAGCTGCAAACAGTTCAAGAAGCGTTTCCCTTGTTGACCAGTTGTGCGACTTTGTCGACCTCATGCGAGTTACTCTTTTGTCATTTATTCTGGCTTGCATTATTAATTTATTGTCATTACTGTCAATGTCACTGACACTAAATCGCAGTATTGAAGGTGTCCACTGTAACGCAAGTTGACTGTATATAAATGAATGGATGAATGAATGGATGAATGAATGGATGGATGGATGAATGGATGACTGAATGAATGAATGGAGGAATGGATGAATGAATGGATGAATGGATGAATAAATGAATGAATGAATGGATGACTGACTAACTGAATGGATGAATGAATGGATGGATGAATGAATGGATAAATGAATGGATGGATGAATGAATGAATAAATGAATGGATGGATGAATGAATGGATAAACGAATGAATGAATGGATGGATGGATGAATGGATGAATAAATGGATGAATGGATGACTGACTGACTGAATGGATGAATGAATGGATGAATGAATGGATAAGTGAATGGATGAATGAATGGATAAATGAATGGATGGATGAATGAATGGATAAATGAATGAATGGATGGATGGATGAATGGATGGATAAATGAATGGATGGATGAATGAATGGATGGATGAATGAATGGATGGATAAATGAATGGATTAATGAATGAATGGATGAATGAATGGATTAATGAATGAATGGATGACTGACTGACTGAATGAATGAATGGATGAATGGAGGAATGAATGAACAAATGAAGTAAGACACACTAAATGAATAGAAATAAAATACTGTGTATTATTAAAAAAATAAAAAATAAAACCATAATGATTAAAAGTGACTTACAAAGAAATGAAGAATGGGCGAATTAAAAAATAAATAAGAAAAAGATCAAACAAGTAATTAAATAAATAAATAAAACATAAACAGACAGTTCGTAATTAGTTCCTAATATAGCTAATATATTGTATATTTGTATCAGGGCCTCTATAATAATAGCGATTTTTATTGCTGAGAGAAATACCCTGAAATTCAAATAAAAGTTTTCATTCATTCATTCATTCAGTTGTATTACGTCATCCATCGTTTTGACGTCATAAATTCCTGAAGGCCGCACAGCCTGTCGGGAACAGCCAACCAGGGCTTGCCACGGGTAGTCACGTGACATGGCCTGTGTTTCTTATTTCGTCACAACAAGAACAAGATGGAGGGAATGATGGAATCGTCTGCTGTAACTCTGGTCGTTAAAACCCCAAACAGAAGCATTGAAGACCTACAAATAAGCTGTGCCTTGAATTGGACCGTAGAGAAGTTAAAGAGACATCTTTCGAGCGTCTACCCGAGCAAACCGGTGGGTTTTTACACTGTTTTTCTGGACGAAAATTTTACTTCCTGTGAGTGTGAAGAATGTGTTTTGGTGGAAGTTCCTGTTCTTCCCGACAAGATTTCGCTGCCTGAATTATTCGTATTTATTCTAGGAAAGCAAGAAACAAAGGCTGATTTACTCGGGTCAACTTCTACTCGACCATCAGATTGTAAAAGAGTTTCTGCGAGAGGTAAGTTTTCGTCTTCTCGTCGAGTTTGGTCGAGTAAAAACTTCTACTTTGTAGTTCTAAGTTCTTTATTCTGTGCTGTAGTTTTGTACGAAAAACTAAAACATATATATACACTCTATCGCTTTCTAATCGTTTAGCCTAAAGTTGTACAAATCACAAAGTCCGAGGAAAGATTTAAGCTTATTTATAGTCTAACGTTATAATAAGCTAAGTACTCTAATGTTGCATTTTAGTAACCTGCTTATATCATATTTCTTCCTACTCTATCCAGACAACAATTAAACGAATTTTTTACGTTTTCTTTCAATGAATAAAGTGATTTTCAATCGATTTTAATCGAATCTTGATTATTAGTTTCTATGATTTACAATCTGTGAATTGTTGAATTATTGAAAAATATCAAGCTATTTTGACATTTAACACCAGTTTGTTTGTAATATGATGAAGTGTGGATTTCAAACTAGGTTTTGACCTGATAATTGAACTTTATTCAAAATCTTGATTGAAAAACCAGTTTCTTGTGAACGTGAACTTATATGTTGTAGTTCATTTTTTCCTCTAGATGTAAATAAACAATAAAATATATTTGAATGATAATTACAGAACAATTAATAGCCTGGAAAACATTAGCTAAGCCTTTGAAGGTAAAAAAATAGCTACAACATATACATTATACTAGCCATATATGATTGCATAATACATGGCCATTAGCATTAGAATAGGTGGGTATTTACTCTAACTTGGTTTGTTGTTTCAGCATCAGGATGGCAAACTACATACTGTCCACCTTGTTTGCCCCCCACCAAGCAGTGAATCATTATCATCACCATCAAGTTCATCATTATCAAGTTCATCATCAACAGTATGTATATTATAAAGCACTATCATTTTCACGTAATACATATAAAATTATACATCTATGAACAATGGGGAGATCATTAATACAGTACATATATATATACATGTACATGTTGAACGTCGCTCTATTTAATAAGTTTAAAACATTGTTTACATAATACCATTTTCTCATTCGCTTGACTGCCCTTCAAGCAAAAGGACCAAGTTGAGGCTATAACGTTGAGTATGGTACAATGGATTGAAGCTTACAACGTTTTTAAAAGCCTCAACTTGGTCCTTTTGTTTGAAGGACAGTCAATCGAATGAGAAAATGGTATATTGATCCACATAGCTGTCTCCTACCCAATAAAGATTTATGATTGTAAATGTACATGTGGAGTTATAAGAAAGCTTTGTCTTTTTAAGAGAAACACATGTTGGAATTTGCCATGTTTGTATTACTGGTACTGATATCATTGGAATTTTAGACAAATACAGTGTAACTGAACTCGGTAATAGTAGAGAATCGATGTTATTTTGGTATTTTGTGTTTGAATGTTTACCATCTTTTTGACTTCCATTTACCTTCACAGATTGAAGTGATATACAAGTGAAATGCGGCCGTGAAATGCATCCGCTGCGATGCCACATATATTTTTCTGGTGGCCATTTTGTGTCACGTGTAAAACTCCGACAAAGTCCTTACTTAATCAGTTCGACGTGAGAGAGACCGCATGGTCCTTGTGAAGTGTCCCATAATTTTTTAACAGCCAACTAGTCGACCAACAACCTATCGACAGTCGGTCGACAACCTACCAACTGTCGGCCGATACACGGTATACATACACCGACTGTCGGCCGACGGATCAGTACGATCGATGTTATTTTGGTATTTTGTGTTTGAATGTTTACCATCTTTTTGACTCCATTTACCTTCACAGATTGAAGTGATATACAAGTGAAATGCGTCCGTGAAATGCATCCGCTGCGATGCCACATATATTTTTCTGGTGGCCATTTTGTGTCACGTGTAAAACTCCGACAAAGTCCTTACTTAATCAGTTCGACGTGAGAGAGACCGCATGGTCCTTGTGAAGTGTCCCATAATTTTTTAACAGCCAACTAGTCGACCAACAACCTATCGACAGTCGGTCGACAACCTACCAACTGTCGGCCGATACACGGTATACATACACGACTGTCGGCCGACGGATCAGTACGATCGATGTTATTTTGGTATTTTGTGTTTGAATGTTTACCATCTTTTTGACTTCCATTTACCTTCACAGATTGAAGTGATATACAAGTGAAATGCGGCCGTGAAATGCATCCGCTGCGATGCCACATATATTTTCCTGGTGGCCATTTTGTGTCACGTGTAAAACTCCGACAAAGTCCTTACTTAATCAGTTCGACGTGAGAGAGACCGCATGGTCCTTGTGAAGTGTCCCATAATTTTTTAACAGCCCAACTAGTCGACCAACAACCTATCGACAGTCGGTCGACAACCTACCAACTGTCGGCCGATACACGGTATACATACACTGACTGTCGGCCGACGGATCAGTACGATCGATGTTATTTTGGTATTTTGTGTTTGAATGTTTACCATCTTTTTGACTTCCATTTACCTTCACAGATTGAAGTGATATACAAGTGAAATGCGGCCGTGAAATGCATCCGCTGCGATGCCACATATATTTTTCTGGTGGCCATTTTGTGTCACGTGTAAAACTCCGACAAAGTCCTTACTTAATCAGTTCGACGTGAGAGAGACCGCATGGTCCTTGTGAAGTGTCCCATAATTTTTTAACAGCCAACTAGTCAACCAACAACCTATCAACAGTCGGTCGACAACCTACCAACTGTCGGCCGATACACGGTATACATACACTGACTGTCGGCCGACGGATCAGTACGATCGATGTTATTTTGGTATTTTGTGTTTGAATGTTTACCATCTTTTTGACTTCCATTTACCTTCACAGATTGAAGTGATATACAAGTGAAATGCGGCCGTGAAATGCATCCGCTGCGATGCCACATATATTTTTCTGGTGGCCATTTTGTGTCACGCCGACAAAGTCCTTACTTAATCAGTTCGACGTGAGAGAGACTGCATGGTCCTTGTGAAGTGTCCCATAATTTTTTAACTAGGACCCAGTCCTTTTCTTATTTATTTGTTAATCATTAACTCAACATAACAATATTATACTCCTTTTTACGGGTATTTAAAGCTGCACTGAACTACACGGATTAGAAAGAAGTCGAAACAAGGATGTGAGATCACGAAGAATCGAACCACACACTAACCAACTAAGCCATCCTTGTTTGTGCTGTTATTTTACGTAGAAATCAGTCAATTCAATCGATCTTTCATTTAATGTGTTTAAGCTACAAGTTCGTCAGGTTCGTCAACATCACCGACAGTCTACCAACAAAATTGTTTAACATCACCGACAACTCACCAGTCGGCCGTTTAACGGGCAACAGTCGGCCGTTAAGCGGCCGACTGTTGCCTGTTAAACGGCCGACTGTTGGTCGACTAGTTGGCCGACAGTCGACCGACATCGTTTCTTGGTACGTGATTCTCTACTATTACCACTGAACTCTATTGTATTTGCCAGTTTCATTGTTTTGCTAGACTCTCTTGGTTGAATTCAAACTTCAGCTACACGATGAGTAAGGAAATTATTCCCATTTTTCTGCAGGGACTCAGTTCAGCTAGTCCTACTTCAACAAGTGTAGCATCAACTCCATCTAGTCCTACTCAGACCATGCCACAACCAGTCACTGATGGACTTAGATATCGAAGACAGAACACACCACCTATGCCAATGTTTATGCCAAGGTAGGCAATGTCGCTGCTAGTACATTGTACACATGTATGTACACATACATAATACAGTACTTCAATTTGAGTGTCTTTGAGATGTACATGTACACCATTGTCTGGTCTTTGTACCACTGATTTTTCAGGAATTAAATACTCTCACTAAGGCACACTAATCCGTTTTTGAAAACCTTTGTAATCATAACAAGTTCTGCGTCCACACACATTTTCACATCATCTTCGACCGCCCACACTAGGGGATGAAAACGATGATCCAAAGATGAGTTTTCATCACCAGGCTCTGCTCAGTAGCGCCAGCGATAGTATCGGCTCGTCCGGCATATTGAATACTGGTTGTTTGTGGGAAACTGGGGCTGAGTTGTGACGTAGGGTTTCTGAAATGCTAATGGTTGTGATGTCAGCATTTCTGAAAAGCTCCATTTTTGCCGTCCGTGGACACTAAAATGATAGACCTGTGTTTTCAAAAGTCTCCACTTTGGAAATCGTTTTTTAAAACCTCCGTTTTCAGAGATAAAAATCTCCATTTTTGATTGTTTTAGTGTGGACGCTCAGTAAAAACACATAAAAAAGTATTAACTAGTGTGGACGGGACCTAAGTAGAGAGGGTACATGACGTTTACATGTACATGTATTACATGTCTAGTACTCATGATATCTGGAAATGATGAGACAGCCAAACTACATGTTGTACTTGTAGCATTAACATGGCAAGGCATAATGAGCTTTAGCACTAGGAATTGCTGATGCAAAAACTTGTTTAGAGTAGCCTGTCAATAATATTGCACTTAATTTATAAAGTACTTAATTAGTCGCTTGGTAATAGTTCGTAAAGTAGTGTGTAGGGTTTCATCAAGCGTAAATAAATTTTCCGAGACTCGAAGAAGAACACTCCCAGATCGGAATTGAACCTGTGTATTTACACTTGACGAAATCCTACAAACTACCGGTACTTTATGAATATTGCCAGCTGATTGACCTTTTGAAAAGACTCATCAGTATTTTGTTGCATTTCATTACCACAGTCCTCCTCCAATGTGGCCCATGAATGGACAAGCTCCTTTCCAGGCTCCAATGTTCGCACCTCCCCAATCACCACAGATGAACCATCAGTTATGGATGCAGCATATGCAGCAAATGTATCAACAACACCAAATGGCTGCCGCCAGACAACCGCAGGCTAACTTTATGTACATGCCTCCAAACATGTAAGTATTCCATGTTTTATCACTTAGGCAATTAACTACTTTACTATTAAATAATAATAATTAATAATAATTATCAATTAGTCAACGAGCATCCATGCACCCATTGCATTATAGACACACAAGAGAAAATATAAAGAACTCTTTTAAAACAAGCCGAGCGTGCAGCCCATGGGGAAATAGTTCATAGCAATTCTACAATGAGCGTCAAAATTGTTGAAACATTACCCATTTTGGAACCTAGCTATCGGTGTAGGATTGCATTTTGTGTTTAAAATATGAACTATACGCATCCAAAACCCCTCCCCCTCCCCTCCCCCTCTCCAATGTTGAAGATACATCATTGCCCATGAAAGAGCGCAACTGATGATCAACATTGTGCGGTGGGGGGAGGGGAGGAGAGTGGGGGGAGGGGAGGAGAGAGTGTACAGGTGGGTAATCTCACCATCCATAGTGGTGATAGTGTTTTTTGCTGATAACTTTATAGTGTTTCAACTAATTTTGACGCGCATTGTAGCTATAATATATAGTTAGGACATTTACATATTTGGGTAATTATTATATATAGTCTTAGATTTACATGTAGTTAGGATATTTAATTTAACATTAAAAATTTTAAAAGTATATTATATTTATATTTTTGTTTATATATACATATGAGACGTGTTTCAATAAAAGGAGTCTAAAGTCATTAGACCCATTTGCTGTACTGGTTTTGATTCTTCCAGCTAGGTATCGTATGAATTCAATATATCTGTTTATCATCCCAAGTTGATAAGGCTAAACCCTTTTTGTAAAAACAGTTCTCACTATTTTGACTCATCAATGCAATCCGCGATTGTCAGTCCGCGCGCATTAATACTTACAGTATGTACAAGCCATGCACCTAGTAATGCTTCCCAGTTGGGGACGGACACTGGGTCGATATGCACCATGGCAGCAAGCAGCAAACTGTCCAATTAACGCAAGTCTGCAAGATGATGGAAAAGTACGCGTGTGAGCTATCTTCTTGACAATTAATCGATAAAATACCTGAAACAATCCAATAACTCGGACATGCGCGTCGGTTGATTGTCATGATGATGCAAATGAGAGCTTTTATCATCACCAATGATAGACAGTGAGACGTGTTTCAATAAAAGGAGTCTAAAGTCATTAGACCCATTTGCTGTACTGGTTTTGATTCTTCCAGCTAGGTATCGTATGAATTCAATATATCTGTTTATCATCCCAAGTTGATAAGGCTAAACCCTTTTTGTAAAAACAGTTCTCATATAATTATTATTTTTCCACATTCACGTTTTAACGAGCTTTGTAGCTCTTAGGTTTCTCTACGTGTCTATTTATTTATAAATTTAAAAAAAAAAAAATTAAATTAGCCAATGAGCATGCACGTTATTTCGAACAGCGCGTGTGCATTCAGACGAGCCAGTGGGAGGTTGACGAGAGCGTGCAGCCCATGGGGAAATAGTTCATAGAACTAATCAGAGAGTGTGTTATATCATTGCTATATTATAATAACATTTATATATACAATGTAGCTCTTACTAAATGTACATTACTGTTCTAAGCGCTTTACAAAATAAAAAAATATTAATTCTAAACTACCGTATTCACCGGCGTATAAGCCGCACTCGCAGATAAGCCGCACCCCGAGTTTGGCAATGCAAATTTTGGAAAAAATGTTTTTTTTTACTTGGACACTTCTGGAGGAAGCCCGAGTTTTTTCCGTTGGCCACAAACGTGCCAAATAGTTTCCGAGCGCGTATCGAATTAAATCCGAAGTATTAGTGCTCGGGCCAGTTACTTATCGGGATATGTTCGTATTACATGTAAATTGGAATGATACAGAGGAGATTAGTACTCCTTACGGTGAACGATACAGAGAAGATTAGCAAGTTATCAGTTCTAAAATCTAAGGTTCATTATACGTTTATGTTAGTTTTATGTAAATTTCTGGTACCAATTCCCGATGTTCTCGCAGATAAGCCACACCCCCAACTTTGGATCACGATTTTTGGAAAAAAAGTGCGGCTTATACGCCGGTGAATACGGTATACAGGACTACAGACATTTATTTATTTACCGTAAATGTTCGATTTAGCGCCCCGGGCGCTTATTAAATTTTTAGACCTCTAGGGGGAGGCGCTTATTCGAGGCGGGCGCTTATTGGAAGCAGGGCACTTATTTCTTTTCTCAGACGATGAACTCAATGTTTTCTTATATACGGTACTGTAACATACATATACAGTGAATAAAAATAGCAAACATGTACCGTGCGGTACTTGGTAAACTGTATACTGCTGTAAATATATGGTATTGACATACGGTATACCGTGTTTCTGTTTATCGGTAAAGTTGTTTTTTTCTGAATTTCTTTTAGTGGGAGGGGGCGCTTATAAAATTTTTAGACCTCTAGGGGGAGGCGCTTATTCTAGGGGGGCGCTTATTGGAAGCAGGGCGCTTAATCGAGCATTTACAGTATTTCTAACAACTTTAAATGTTGATAAGTAAACATTTTGAAAAGCATAATATCGCAAAACTCAAAGAAAGGAAACGATTTATTGAGCAACGTTTCGGAGTCATCATGACGCCATTATCAAGCTACTACAATGTAGGACAGAAATAGAAAGAAAAGTAAAGTGTGAATGAGTAATGTAATTTACATAAACTTATGAGAATAGCTTGGCCCTAAGGGAATCTGATTGAACATTGAGGGAAGGTGTTTTTTCCTTATTAATTATATCCATTTTGAAATCACTAGCATTTCCTGTAATCTGATTGGTTAAAAATGGTGCGATATTCCCAAATCGCACCTTTTTGAGCTCTAAATCGCACCAATTTGAACATTCAATGAAATTGCAGGAACAACAGGAAAATAAATGAACAGGAAAGACTTTACCACAACAAATCTTTCATATTTTACAAAACAAATGGTGACTTTTTCAACTTACAGTTTTTTATTGATGACTATTTCCCTCTTTCAAGCTGAAGAGGCACTGAATGTGAATAATTATCCGTCATTTGACATCCATTTGCATTCAGAAAATGCAGAATAAACTACCAAAACAGGTCCAAAACAAGCGAACAAGCTCCGGTAACTCCTAGTCGTAGTGAGTCCATTCCTGAATTTGCGATTGGATAAACAGTCTGTGTTTCTAGTAATTTTACACAAGCCAATATATTGATGAATTAAAGTCACCGGCCATTAACAAGAAGACTAAAACCATTCCACAAAGCAATGGCTTTCTGTGTTTGAAAATTGGTGCAAGACGTCCAACAATCTTGACATTGAAATCAACATTGACAACAAAATGGCGTCTGTTGCTGTGTTGACTTCGACAAGACTCTCGATCAGTTCTATGCAGAAGTCAAATGCAAGGACGGCGAAGACAATGAGCCACAATCACTAAGAATTATGCAGAGTGCCATTGAGCATCGTTTGAAGTAGAATAATTATCCTATGAGCATAGTTATCTACTGTAAAATGTCCAGGGAATTTCACGGCTCGTGGCAAATCCTCAAAACGAAGGTCATACAACAGCAGGGCAAGTGATCCCAAAACTACACTGGCTGTGTGCGTTCAATTACTACTCAAAAGAACAACCAGCAACGGTAAAAAAGCGATGTTGGGCTTTTGTTTGTGATTCTGACGACGAGAAAGAGAATAAAGGACTAATTTGTACCAAGTGTAGAGTAGATTGTTCAACTGACTTTGCATGTGCTCAATCGTTATAATATTGTGCACTACTCGTCACGTGACATTTTGCTGTAAATATTAAAATGGTTTATGTTTTCCGGCATGGAATGAGTGTAAATTTCAAAACGGATATAATTAAGTGGTAATTGAACTTTGTGTCATGCAATTTTGGTCTGAAATCAAACTTGTAATGACAAATCGCACTCCCACTACGCGGTTGTGCGATTTTGTAATCGCGCGTTTGATTTCAGACCAAATAGACCTCTTTAGCTTGTATGCAAATTGCCCATTGCACTCCACTCAGTTCAATTACCATTATTAATAGCATTTCAAATGTGCACTTAGGTCTTTTGGCACAAATCCATGTTCATTTCTGCAATGTTTGCCAATGCTAGAAGTCAGATTTTTATGTTCCTCGCAACGTTCATGTAGATGTCTGGTAGTATAACCACATCGCACGACCCACATTTGAATTCATAGACTACACGTTGTTGGGTAACGATTGGTGGTTTCAGTTCTTCATATTTTAGTTCATCTTGGATCTTGCGACTTACAAAAACTGGTTGAATGGGAATATTTATCTTATGTCCCAGGTCTTTACATTATGTAAGTTGGTTTCGGACTATGTCGGCAGTGCGTTGATCATTGTAGGGCAGCACTATTCTGACAGTAGTATCGGGATCCTTGGCTGTCGGTATACAATGTAGGTTGTTTGGGAGATGTTCTATCCATTACAAAACAATTGATGGTTTGGCTTATCAACTTTTCAGGACACTTCAGCCGGGAAAAAAGGTTTTGCAATCTACCGCATTCATCTGAGAAATATTCCCATGAGGAAGACAGTCGATATGCTCGATCGAGCATCGGTCGCAATAAACCATGTTTATAACGATTATCCACGTGGCTCTGATATTTAAATGTATTTGTAAAAAGATGACAAAAAAGTTACAAAAAGGGTGTCAAGTTAACCCCCTATAAATTATAGGTTATAAATCTACAAATAAAAATACAAAATATATACAAAATGTATACTGTAATAATGTTATTATTACTGTACATTAGTTTGCAAAATCTTCATTCTATTTTGCTTGGAAAGAATGGGTGAGCCCCAGTTAAATGAGCCTTGGTGGTTACCCTTGCTTACAGTACCTATCAAAATAAACCTCAAATGCAAGGTTAACATTGTAACATAAAGCAAACATTGTTGTGCATTTGGAGTTAACTACAAACAAACACAAATCAAATCTTCCAATTTTTGCATTGATTTTGCGTTTACTTAACCCATTCGCTCCTGAGCTATTTTGAGTTTTTTAGCGATTTTCTGGACCTAATCACGTCGTAGGAAATTTCGATTCCATATAAGGGGTTTCCATGGAAATCTTGACAGTTCTGAAAGCCCACGGGCTCAGGTTCTGACGTAATCTTTCTCTTGTCATGGATCTCCACAAGGACCAGCAGCTCGTAGTTGCTAGGAGCGGTCAATTTTGCATTTTTAGAGTGTTTATAGCCATTATTCACCACAGAAGCCTCCAGGACAGCATCATTAATTAAGCTTGACTGGTGTGGTAGAGACCGTTCTCCTGGAAGAAATCAGGAGTTTAGATACGAATTCACGAACACATTTCGGCAGTGCCGTTTCGAAATTCAAAATGGCGGACTCAACTGTGAAATCGTCTCTCTGGTCTTTCTGTGGTGGATTCCAGGACCTACAAAGGCATTTTTGGCAACTTTGGACTTGTAAAGAATGCAACCGGTGCAATATTTTGCCTGTAGGACCGACTGGCTCGACACTCTATATATTCTTTAAAAAAGGAAATGCGGGAGGATTTCTGTCGAAAATTCCAGGATGTTCCCGGCATCCTTTTCGGGCGTGCAGAATGAAAACACGTGTTAGCGAAAGTGGTCCTAAGGAAATGGCTATTGTTCGGCGAGTTAAGGAAGAGAGAGGGAAAAATTCACGAATATATCAATAAGAGAGATGGAAGTTTGCTGAGAAAGTGGCGTTTTGTTTCGCAAGGATGTATTTTGGAAGAAAATCCAAGTCAAATGTCGTTCATTTTCGAGGTGTAAAATTGCGTCAAAAACACGCATTTTTGATTTTTATGGCAAACAAATTGAACTAATTCCCAGAAATCGGACCTGTAAGTCAGTTTACTTGAGGTTAAAATATGAAGAGTTATCTAGTTGTCACTAATAACTGGCCATGAGATCGATGTTACGAAAATTCAGAAAGTTAGAATTTTTCAAAGCAGTATCGATGTTTACGGCCGGTTTCGGCCGGTGTAGGAGTCAATGGGTTAAAATATGAAGAGTTATCTAGTTGTCACTAATAACTGGCCATGAGATCGATGTTACGAAAATTCAGAAAGTTAGAATTTTTCAAAGCAGTATCGATGTTTACGGCCGGTTTCGGCCGGTGTAGGAGTCAATGGGTTAAATTAAATGTGAAACAAACTCAAAACAACCTCTAATGCACCAGTTGATACTGCGCTTTTCGGTTGAGCTTGGAACTACATGTAGATACTAGTTTTATCGATTAGTTAACGAGTCCCCAAAAAAAGTTAGATTCAAGTGACTCAAACGTTGTTGTTAGGATGTTCATTATTGTGACTGTTGATCTTGTGCTAAAATTTTGAAAGTTATAACTTTTAAGTACATGTACACATTAACAGCATCAATCATAAAATTTAGATTATTCTCTTCCCTGTACTCAATCTTAACTTGGAAAGACAAGTGCAAGCTGAAGATTCTTCAAAGTAAACAACTCACCAGCGCCAGAATGTCCCGACACATAGACAAATAACACAGTGATTGATAGTTGAGAAAAATAACCAATCAGTGTTATTGCACATGCACTCTGTCTAGATAACAACAGGTGAATTCTAGCTTGACAAAGCAAAGTTATGACGTGCTATGATTTTACATTCGAAAACTAATCAATAAAACTAGATGCATTCCAAGCTCAATCGAAAAGCACAGTAGTAGTTTTATAAAATTTTACGTTGTATAAATATATTCTTCTTCCCATGAAACATGTAATTGAGATTTGAAGGAAACTTTGAAGACTGAAGTGCTGTTGTTCTTGTTCATACAGGCAGATGCCATTCTGGCCATATCAAAGACCACCAGGCACACATCCAGTCACACCACCTGTAAACATCACTCCAATGGTAGCACAGCAACCAACACCACCACAGATACCTCAGGCCCCACCCCAGCCACCACCGCAGGCTGATGCACGCAATATACCCCAACGTCAACCAGCACAACCGAGAAATCAAGAAGTACGCATGAATGCACAAGGTGGCATAGCGGATGATGATGATGATGAAGAGAACCTCAACAACGATTGGTTGGACAAAATTTATACCTTATGTCGAGTTGCCATCCTTTTGAGTATAGTGTGGTTTTACTCCTCAACGGGACGTTTTCTGATGTTGATTCTGTCTGTCGTGTTGATTTATATGTATCAATGGGGAGCTTTCCAATGGCTTTTTCAAAATAGAAATGCACAACCACAAGGTAGGGCTCTTTTTAGTTTTTTAATTTAATCCATTTTCGCTGCATACAAAGAAGAAGAAAAAAATACTTAAAAAAAGGATATAAGACACCTCCCATAAGCAGAACCCTCCCATAGGCAGACACCTCCCATAAGCAGACACCTCCCATAAGCAGAAACCTCCCATAGGCAGACACCTCCCATAAGCAGACACCTCCCATAAGCAGACACCTCCCATAAGCAGACACCTCCCATAAGCAGACACCTCCCATAAGCAGACACCTCCCATAAGCAGACACCTCCCATAAGCAGACACCTCCCATAAGCAGACACCTCCCATAAGCAGACACCTCCCATAAGCAGACACCTCCCATAAGCAGACCTCCCATAAGCAGACACCTCCCATAGGCAGACACCTCCCATAGGCAGACACCTCCCATAAGCAGACACCTCCCATAAGCAGACACCTCCCATAAGCAGACACCTCCCATAAGCAGACACCTCCCATAAGCAGACACCTCCCATAAGCAGACACCTCCCATAAGCAGACACCTCCCATAAGCAGACACCTCCCATAAGCAGACACCTCCCATAAGCAGACACCTCCCATAAGCAGACACCTCCCATAAGCAGACACCTCCCATAAGCAGACACCTCCCATAAGCAGACACCTCCCATGAGCAGACACCTCACATAAGCAGACACCTCCCATAAGCAGACACCTCCCATAGGCAGACACCTCCCATAGGCAGACACCTCCCATAAGCAGACACCTCCCATAAGCAGACACCTCCCATAAGCAGACACCTCCCATAAGCAGACACCTCCCATATGCAGACACCTCCCATAAGCAGACACCTCCCATAAGCAGACACCTCCCATAAGCAAAAACCTCCCATAGGCAGACACCTCCCATATGTAGCTAGAAATTCCCATTATATTTAATATCCATTATTATTAATATTATATTTATAAATTAAATTTTAATTTATCCCAGTAATTATAATTACTTGTAAAGCGCTAATGGACTTTACGGAATTAGCGCTATAAAAATAAAACTTATTATTATTATTATTATAAGCAGACACCTCCCATAAGCAGACACCTCCCATAAGCAGACACCTCCCATAAGCAGACACCTCCCATAAGCAGACACCTCCCATAAGCAGACACCTCCCATAAGCAGACACCTCCCATAAGCAGACACCTCCCATAAGCAGACACCTCCCATTAGCAGACACCTCCCATAAGCAGACACCTCCCATAAGCAGACACCTCCCATAAGCAGATACCTCCCATAAGCAGACACCTCCCATAAGCAGACACCTCCCATAAGCAGACACCTCCCATAAGCAGATGCATGCACCTGTGCTTGTTCCCAGTGGTGTCCAGTTATGGGATGATCCACTGTGTTTTCCCATTTAATCATCATGGGAATCCTGTGTTGTTATCAGCGGATTTGAATATTGCATCATTTGATTTGAAATAATATTATTATTTTTAATTATTTTTTTACAAAATTCGCCAAGACATAAACATCGATAACAATAATAATTAAATATAACTTGTCATTAGTCCCAGTAAACAACCCTGAACCACAACAACAAGAACCAAATCAAGATGAACAAGAGGTAAGTACTAGCTTTTACAAGCTCAGTGTTTTATGCTCTCAGATGTCCAACATTTATGACAGCTTATGTAATTGCTACCAAATAATCTAGCATTGCAACCCCTACTTCAGTAGATGTGCTGCCTACTCACAGAAGCACTGACAAGTATCAATAGTATTGTATGCAGCTACATTGTATTTCAAAAAAATGTTGGTGAAGGTTTTGTTGCATCTTGGATACCAAGCCCGAAATGCACTATTTGCGATGTGAATGGAATCAGCGAAAGGTTACAACAACATGGACTCTGGGAATTTTCCCAAACTTTGTCTTCGCAATATGGAGCCGGCATATTTTCTTCTGTATTTGCATGCTGACATTATTTACATATGATCCACAATTATATTTCGGGCTTTGGTATGCAAGATGCAAGATGCAACAAAACCTTCACCAACCTTTTTTGAAATAGCTGTATATTAATCCAATGTATAGCTTATTGTGTAACACAGACAAGTGTGATCATAATAACAAAATCATCATTGTCATTATGATTGTCATCTTCATCATTGTTGTCTTCATCATCATTGTCATCTTCATCATCGTTGTCATCTTTATCATTGTTGTCATCTTCATCATCGTTGTCATCTTTATCATTGTTGTCATCTTCATCATCGTTGTCATCATCATCGTTGTCATCTTCATCATCGTCATCATTATTGTCATCTTCATCATCGTTGTCATCATCATTGTTGTCATCTTCATCGTTGTCTTCATCATCATCGTTGTCATCTTCATCATCGTTGTCTTCATCATTGTCATCTTCATCATCGTTGTCATCTTCATCATCATTGTCTTCATCATCATCGTTGTCATCTTCATCATTGTTGTCATCTTCATCATTGTTGTCATCATCATTGTTGTCATCTTCATCGTTGTCTTCATCATCATCATTGTCATCTTCATCATCGTTGTCATCTTCATCATTGTTGTCATCTTCATCGTTGTCTTCATCATCATCGTTGTCATCTTCATCATCGTTGTCTTCATCATTGTCATCTTCATCATCGTTGTCTTCATCATCATCATTGTCATTTTCATCATCATTTACATTTAATAATGTCTTTACTCAAGACTGATTACCAATAATGTTTACACATGTGCTTCTGTTACCATTAGTTTCCAACCAATTGACCTCTAACATGGCACAACATTCTACATGTATGGTTGATTCGTTGTTACTGCAGTTTTCAATATTATGCTAACTCAGACATTCAAACAGTCGGCTGGAACTTGGCTTTTCGCTTCTGTCAATCAAATTCAAAACTCAAACAATTTGAAAACTAAATATATTCTTCGACCAATTGATCCATAATTTAGCTCAAAATCATATTTGGTTTCCATTTGGTGGGTCTTCTGACTTTTATTTTTAAGTTTTCTGATTTTTTATGTTGATTGACAGAAGCGAAAAAACAAATTACAAGCCAACTGCTTAAATGTGTGAGTTCACATAATATTGAGAATTGCAGCTGGATTTACTGTAATTTAGAACAGCATATTTTTACTTACAGGATGAAACAGATAACAACACTGAACATGATGGAGACAGTAATAGTGAAGAAGAAGTGACAGAAACACCAGATACGGAAACACCAGAAACAGAGACTGTACCAGCACAACCTCCAGCACCACCACCAGGCCCATCGGCCTTTAGAGTAGCAATCAGCTTCGTATCAACATTTTTTACTTCACTGATTCCCCAACAAAATGATGTTTTTCAAGGCAATTGATACAATACTAAATAGTTCAGCACAAATTGAAGACAAGCAATTGTGGAAATGGAATTATTATAGAATTGTGGGAATGGAAAATTGGACCCCAAAATGTACATGTAATTGGAAATGTGAGTGACATTATTGGATGCAGAGAAATTTTATGGAGGATTTTCTGTTGAAGAAGTAATTATGTGCAAGAAGTAATTTTGTGCAAGAAGTTATTCTGTGCAAGAAGTCATTCTGTGCAAGAAGTCATTCTGTTGAAGAAGTCATTCTGTGAAAGATGTCATTCTGTACAAAAAGTCATTTTGGGCAAGAAGTCATTTTGGGCAAGAAGTCATTTTGGGCAAGAAGTTATTCTGTGTAAGAAGTTATTCTGTGCAAGAAGTTATTCTGTGCAAGAAGTCATTCTGTGCAAAAAGTCATTTTGGGCAAGAAGTCATTTTGGGCAAGAAGTCATTTTGTGCAAGAAGTCATTACATGTATGTGCAAGAAGTCATGAAAATTATGGCTACCTGTATGGATACTTATATGTATAAAGCTGAAAAACTAATATTATTGTCAAGTCTGATCCGTAGACTGACCCAGGATAGAATACAGTCAGAGCTCTATGAATAGACACCCTTGTAGGACAACTGGTCTATTTATCGCTGCCTTGACAAAACCCTGTTGACCTGTATTTCTACATTGTTGTAGTTGGCCAGCTCCAGTTGTGGACACTACTTCCGCTTACTGAGGGTGTGTGCTAATGGGAGCTTGCACTGTACTGGTGATGGTAGTATTTACACTTGGGTATATAGACTTGCAACGGTGTTGGGAGGGAAATATATTGTTTACTAATAATACAGCTCTTGATATGATAAAACCTGTGCTTAATGTTGCTTGACAAGAGAGCTATTTGTAGATGACAAGATATTAGTCTACAAGAATTACTGAAGAGAAGAACTGTAAGTGACAAGTGATCAAATTCCAAATTCTCCTGCAGAATTCAAAGACACTAATTGAGAATATAGTTTTTGATCAGGTATCACTTACATTGTACCTTGTTAGTACACCTAAAATATCAACAGGTTGGAGTGTTTTGGTCTGTGCTAAATACATTGGAAGACTGGGTATACATGTAAGTTTAAGCAGTTCATAAATTTTGACAATCAAGACTCCAATTTAAAAACTGAATTATAACCTATCCAATGTGCTGGAGGAAGAACGTTGAATCAATTCAAGTGATATTTCCACCATCAATGGCAAATACCTCAAAAACCTTGTACATATAACTACTGGTAATTCACCCAATCAAAACACTCGAACCCAGTATTTGCTACAGACCGAAGTGTTACATCTGTATATCAAAAATTGTGATGTTTTAACCTCCTCCCTGCAATGTCTTCTTGATGATGCCACTTAGACATTTGTTCAGTGGCTGATATTCATTACTAGACACCCACCATGGGTGTGAACACTACACTAGCATCATTCAACAGTT
Source organism: Actinostola sp. cb2023 (assembly GCA_033675265.1). Classification (NCBI taxonomy): domain Eukaryota; kingdom Metazoa; phylum Cnidaria; class Anthozoa; order Actiniaria; family Actinostolidae; genus Actinostola; species Actinostola sp. cb2023. The sequence continues at coordinate 66,187 of JAUJYZ010000545.1, forward strand.
TTACAATATTTTATAGGACACTCCACTGGCTTATCAGTGACAAAGAGCAGGCTTTCAATGATATTTGAAGAAGGCAGAGATGGTCCTTCTAGAGTACATGTACAGTGTAAGTGGCTGTGACAATGAACATGTTTCTAATCTGACTAAAGTAGGCGGCACTACTATACTGCGATTCTCATTATTATGCGAACTCAGACATTTAAGTAGTTAGCTTGTAATTTGTTTTTTTGCTTCTCTCAATCAACATAAAAAATCAGAAAATTTTGAAAATAAAAGTCAGAAGACCCACCAAATGGAAACCAATCGAAAACCAAATATGATTTTGAGCTAAATTATGGATCATTTGGTCGAAGAATATATTTAGTTTTGAATTTGTTTGAGTTTTGAATTGGATTGACAGAAGTGAAAAACCAATGTTTGAATGTCTGAGTTTGCATAATACTGAGAACCGCAGTAAAGTGCGTGGCACTACTAAAGTAGATGGCACTACTAAAGTGGGTGGCACTAAAGTGGACAACACTACTAAAGTGGGCGGCACTACTAAAGTAGGTGGCACTACTAAAGTAAAGTAGATGGCACTGCTAAAGTGGGCATCACTACTAAAGTGGGCGGCACTACTAAAGTGGGCGGCACTACTAAAGTAGGCGGCACTACTAAAGTAAAGTAGATGGCACTGCTAAAGTGGGCATCACTACTAAAGTGGGCGGCACTACTAAAGTGGGCGGCACTACTAAAGTGGGTAGCACTACTAAAGTGGACAACACTACTAAAGTGGGCGGCACTACTAAAGTGGGCGGCACTACTAAAGTAGGCGGCACTACTAAAGTAAAGTAGACGGCACTGCTAAAGTGGGCATCACTACTAAAGTGGGCGGCACTACTAAAGTGGGCAGCACTACTAAAGTGGGCGGCACTACTAAAGTGGGCAGCACTACTAAAGTGGGCGGCACTACTAAAGTGGGCATCACTACTAAAGTGGACAACACTACTAAAGTGGGCGGCACTACTAAAGTAGGCGGCACTACTAAAGTAAAGTAGACGGCACTGCTAAAGTGGGCATCACTACTAAAGTGGGCGGCACTACTAAAGTGGGCAGCACTACTAAAGTGGGCGGCACTACTAAAGTGGGCAGCACTACTAAAGTGGGTGGCACTACTAAAGTGGGCATCACTACTAAAGTGGGCGGCACTACTAAAGTGGGCAGCACTACTAAAGTGGGCAGTACTGATGTTGACAGTAGCCGCCAGAGTTCACTGTTTTCTAATGAAGGCCCTATTCAGTTTCTCAGTACCTTGTATAAAGATACAAAATTATATTTTATATAGTTCATTGTTAATAAGAATGTAAAAATAAATAGTACAGTCCCTTGCAGACCCTAATCTGAAATCCCAAGATGTGAGAAAAAGCAATAAAAACTTATCAATCTAATTTTTTTTAGATGTGATAATTAATGTCATTAAGTAGTGAGAATTAGGTTTCAATGCTTTATTGTTCATTGAAACGCAACAATAAAATAATAAGAATTGAATAAGAATGTAATCTGTTTCTAATTGGCTGAAGTCCCACAGTTTATTTTTCATACCAAACTAAGGTTGACCAATAGCAATAATATTTTGATCAAAACCGAAATTTTAAAGAGATTTTAGATGTGGCCGTTTAGCTTGTGTCACCTCCCCTCCCCCAATCCTAAGAGTACTTCACTTCAAGTTTATGGAAAAATATTCAATTGTTTTTTTGGTTACCTGAAAACGAAGAGAAAGGTATTTGTAAACAATAGCATTGAATTTAAATGTAGAGCATGATTTAAATTATCCACAAATTTCTATCGTCAAGAAATTAATACAAATTCAATATGAGCCACAAACCAACATTTGATGTTGGGTGTGCATGGGAGGAATTTGCTATAATCACTTCTAGTTCTGGAAATGGGAGGGAAAAGGAGTATTATTTTTCCCACTTTCCATTTATCCCTTCACTCCCTTGCATTCAGATCTCACATCTACATGCCCAAAATATTACCTCAATCTCCTGGTTCTTCCTAAGTTTATGAATTGTTACTATCTCCATAATAATATATGTGCAACATTGAATTGAGTTACAATGTAACATTGAACAGAATATATGTACGTATTGATACATGTATCTCTAATGGGAGAAGTGACTCGTGGCACAGCCACAAAACTGCAGGACGCTTAATTAAAGGAAGACAGAGGAAGACCAAACTCTTAATCCTCCCCAAAACTATAAACCCCAGTTTGCAATAAGGTGCGTGATTGCAGAAAGATTATGCAAATTAAGGAAATTGGCACAACTTCGTTTGTCATTTTCTAATAAATTGACTGAGCTTGGATAATTTTTCCAAAATTCTACACTTCTTTGTTTGGTGTTTGCCAATGCAAAAAGAAATAAATTGCAACTTCACTACAGACAATACTCCTTTTTACAGTTCACAGCGCCATCTTGAAAGGTAGCCGTGCCTTTGCATCGAAGCGAGACGGTGACCTTGCAATGATAGAGACCTTTTTTAAAGGGGGACTCTGACGAAAATCATTTGAAATTTAATTTAGCTGAAACTTCATTGAACAATTCTTCAAGGGTCTAATAATCACTAGTTAAAATCTTTTGTCGATATTCCAGAGGGAAGTACTATATTTTTATGAATCTTTAGAGGAGTCGGTGACGTCATCTACTCAACCCAACATTCAGCTCCATACATTTCTCTGTAGTTTTGTGATCAAAATATCTCAATGTTTTGTTCAGATAACAGCTCTGCATTGAAGACAACTGGTCAGACAATCAATCCTAAGCACAGATAATGTAAGAAAACTCCTTCACTCAAACTTTTAGCTTCATAGAAATAAAATAATTCAAGAAACTAAACACAAAGAAATGTATGGAGCGAAGCCGTGTTGACTGTTTGGGTTGAGTAGATGACATCACTGACACTTCTAAAGATTCATAAAAATGTAATACTTGCCACAGGAATTTTGAGAAAACACATTAACCAGTAATTATATGGCTCTTTGAGAATATTTCAGTGAAGTTTCAGCTAAATTAAATTTAGAACGATTTCGTCAGAGTCCCCCTTTAACACCTTGGACAATTATTCACATGTCTCTATCATTGCAAGGTCACTGCCAGTCTCGCTTCGATGCAAAGGCACGGCTACCTTTCAAGTTGGTGCCGAGAACTGTAAAAAGGAGTATTAGACAACAAGTCATTATGGAAGATCAATCAAAGCTAAAACATCAAACAATAATTTTACCCCCTCACCCTAAAGGACTGCAGCTCCATTCCGTTTATCCATAGTCCATTCCAGTGGAATAGTACTGACTTTGTATTCTATTCCATTACTTTCCACTTCCAGTTCCAATTCAATTTAATTCAACTCCAAGCAGGGATCGATTGTGAAGTGTATTAAACACAATGGTATCCGGTAACAAACAATAACAAATAAATTTTTAATCTCTGGGATCCCTGTGGTGAGTTGACAACACCCTCATTCGTCATGCATTGCGAGCCTGAAGAGTGAAGAAGCGTGCAACGAAAATGGCGGCGACACAGTGAAGGGAAATGTCCCGTGATATACAGTGATGTACCCCCGAACAGAGATCACCAGTGATATATATTGACTCGTAAGGATACAGCTATCACTAAGCTTGGTATCAAGCCTGATGCTAACCAAAGAAACCGCTTGAAGACGTACTGACGAACGATGGGGTCGATGGACGTTTTATTTCGTGCTCCTTCAAAAGGTTCAAAATCAAGTGCTCAATAGACCTCTTTAGCTTGTATGCAAATTGCCCATTTCAGATCATGTGATGTAAACACTGATATTCTCTGGAGAATTGTTCCTTTATATTTCTGAAATTTATTCGTTTATATTGAAAGGACTAATTCTCCAGAGAATATCAATGTTTATTGTATAACTGTGACGTAATTTTACCAAATTTGGTCATTTTTGAGGGCCGATATGAGGCTTTAATGCCCTGTAGAAATCCGTAATGCCCTGTTCACAACTCAAAAATCTCAACAACAAAAATCCTGATAAAATTACGTCACAGTTATATAATAAATCCCTCATTAGATGTTTTCTCTTCGCAACTCGTAAAATATCAGCCCGTAATACCTGAGAAAACATCTAATAAGCTGTATTTATTATATATCTGTGACGTAATTTTACCAAATTTGGTCAATTTTGAGGGCCGATATGAGGCGTAGAAATCCGTAATGCCCTGTTCACAATTCAAAAATCTCAAAAAACAATATCCTGATAAAATTACGTCACAGTTATATAATAAATCCCTCATTAGATGTTTTCTCTGGTATTACGGGCTGACATTTTACTCGTTGCTCGCATTTTTCCTCGCCCTGGCAGCTGGAATTGATCCATGCATAATACCCGAGAAAACATCTAATAAGCTGTATTTACATCACATGATATTTGCATACAAGCTAAAGAGGTCTATTGAACAAAAGTTGGATCATGCCAAGGATGTATCAATATCATACATGTATTGAACAGGTAAGGAGAATGAATAATCATATGACTTTATTTATTTGTGAGGAGTTTACAAAGTGATGAAATTCACTGAAACCAACGGCATCTAGATTTAGCGGAAAACAAGAAAACCACAGAAACCGCGGAAACCACGGAAACCACAGAAATACGAAATACTGCAATATCCAATATATAAAATATATGGATGAGTTTCGACTTAGAAACTATATTTATAAGAATATATACCCTGATTCAACACCTTTGGTCATTATTTAGCTCGGAGTAGCTATGCTGTATTTGGTCGTTCATAGAGGTCTTCGGATGTAGTTCGAAAAAAAGTCATACTGCAAAAGAAGCTGTTTTCTTGCATCTACATGGTGACAAAGTGGCATTGCCCTATCCATAAATTTCAATATTAACATTCTGTTCTGAGAAAAAAAGCAAGAAATAAACCGAAATTCTTGCAATTAGCACAGGGAGCCCAAGCTCATTATCTGTGAAGACCGTTGTTTAATTTGCATATTTACAGTATATGTATGTGGCTTTAAAACATCCCTCAGTATTTCAAGAGTTTTCGTAAATAATAAAACTTTTTTTTCACTAATGTGTTGTTCTTACTACTTTTGATGCTGTGACGGCGTTTCAGGGGTATTTTCGTGAAAAACACTCTAATGGCGCTGAAACGCCGTCACAGCATCGAAAGTAGTAAGAACAACGCATTAGTGAAAAAAAAGTTTTATTATTTACGAAAAATTTTGAAATACGGAGGGATGTTTTAAAGCCACATACATTTACTGTAAATATGCAAATTAAACAACAGTCTTCACAGATAATGAGCTTGGGCTCCCTGTGCAATCAGTAGATCAGCCATCTTTAACACAGGAAGACCGCCAACGAACACAGGGAACCCAAACTTTGAAACTGATGGGTGGATTACTAAGCAAAAGAGAGATCTAGATACCGGCGAAAGATAGATTTGACTTTGGTCTAATTTTTGAAAAAAAGCTTATTGTGCTGATCGAGAAACCTGGGCCAATCGAATGCCAGTAGTATTAAAAGTCAAGGAAATATTTTTTTCGAATTAAACCCATTGTTTTGATCTACGTGCGTGCGTCCGATCAAATTACAACGAAATAATCAGATTTTACAAGTTAAACATTTCCTACACTTACAAAACGGGCTCAATCTGCCAAAAAAATTCAAGAACGCTAGATAAAAGTTTTCTCGGTGGCTAGATAAAGAATACCCTGCCACAAAAGAAGTTCAGTATTTGCAAGAAGTGGGCACACTTGTTACGACTTCTCTCTAATCCGGGGGGGGGGGGGTTGGGTACGTAATCCCCAATATATGCTATACGGGTATGTGTGAGCTTCTCGGGTCTGCCAGGGTATATATTTTGCCCATTTGCACTGAGATACGGTGTTTTGTTTACAGCGAACCAAGAATTTATCATTCTTTTTGCATTTTTACGAGCATTTGAAGATCTCTAATATTTATAAATGATCGTAGCGGCAAAATAAAAATTCTTAGCTTCAAATTGGTCACGAACTTTCAATTTTAGTCTGTGATAGGGTATTGATTTTCAAGCTTAGGTCTGGGATAGGGTATTGATTTTCAAGCTTAGGTCTGGGATAGGGTATTGATTTTCAAGCTTAGGTCTGGGATAGGGTATTGATTTTCAAGCTTAGGTCTGGGATAGGGTACGGAAAATTTCCGATATTAGGTCTGGGATAGGCTACCCAAAAATTGGCAGAGAAAGTTTGGGCTCCCTGTGTTCGTTGGCGGTCTTCCTGTGTTAACCCATTCGCTCCTACACCGGCCGAAACCGGCCGCGCGTGCGCACGTCCAAATTTCCTACACCGGCCGAAACCGGCCGTAAAAAGCACGCGTAAACAAAATTCCTCTCCCTCCCTTCCCCGGGCGTTTTTGATGTTTTTATTGTCATAGCAATAAACACTGATAATTGACCAATCAAATGCCGTCTTTTGCGCATATTTTGACAGCTAAATGAGCGAGCACGAGGTTGTAGATTTCTGTCATTTCTGAGCGAGCTCGGCTAGCACGTAAAATGGCAGAACGTACAGATAGTGATTTTGATTTCGATGCAGAATTTGGAGATTCAGGAGATGAAAACAGTTTTGATGGTTTCGAGATAGAAGAAGAAGATGCAGGAGAAGTTCAAGATGACTCTGATGTGGATTTTGGTGGATTGGAAAGTGATGAAGATCGAGTTTCAAGTCCAGAAAGTGAAGCCGAGGACGAAGAGCGTGAGGAGGAAGATGAAGAGTGGACAAACCAGCTCAATGACTTTCGAACTCCAGACTTCGTTTTGCCCTCTGGAATGAGTATTCCCTTACCTGCAGAGCCAAAAGAAGTAGACATCTTCTCAGCCTTCGTAGGAGACGATTTGATTGACTTGATGGTAGCCGAAACGAACCATTATGCCCGACAATGCCTGTCAACACTCCCTCGCCGCCTTGAGAAGTTTACCGAAGTAACACGCGAAGAAATGAGAGCCTACATCGGGATAAACATCATCATGGGTATGGTAAGGCTTCCCAGTATTGCTTCGTACTGGTCGACAGATGACTTCTTTGCAAACACAGGTATTAAAAAGGTAATGAGTAAGAATAGATTCGAGGAGTTGACTTGTTTTTTACATTTCAACGACTCTGCTCAAGAACCCACTGGCGCATCGCCAAATTTCGATCGTCTTTACAAGGTACGTCCAATCATAAACTACATCAAAGGTAAGCTTAAACTCAACTATAATCCGCCGAAGAACATTTCAGTGGACGAAGGAATGATTCCCTACCGAGGTAGAATATCCTTTCGACAGTACATGCCAGCAAAGCCGACGAAGTATGGGATAAAAGTTTGGATGGCCTCAGACTCAAGCAATGGTTTCGTTTTGGACTTCAACTTCTACCTCGGAAAAGAAGCAGGTCAAGCGCTCATACACGGACTAGGATACCGAGTGGTGACAAAGTTAATCCAGCCATTCATGAATAGGAACCACCACATCTTCTTCGACAATTTTTTCACCTCGACGAGACTGATGGAGCATTTGGAGTCGCAGCAAACCTTCGCATGTGGTACCGTGCGAATCAACAGAAAGGGAATTCCTCCATGCGCTAAACAGAAGTTGAAACCCGGCGAGAAAGTTATGCAACAGAAAGGTAATCTAGTTTTTACTAAGTGGCACAATAAATGAGATGTTTGTTTACTTTCAACTAGTCCATTAGAAGGCGACGTTATGGTCCAAAGGCAAGGTAAGAACGGGGAACGAATCCAAATAGCGAAGCCGGCCGTGGTAAGTTTGTATAAACTCGCACATGGGTGGTGTTGATCTTAATGATCAACTTCGTAAGTATTATTCAATCAGGCGATCTTCATGTAAGTGGTATAGATATCTCTTTTGGTACTTAATGGACATTTCGATCTGTAATTCGTATATTTTATTCAATAAGTTAAGGTTAGAACTAGGTAAAACTAAGCTAAATCAGATGACTTTCAGGACGGCCCTTGCGAAGCAATTTATCGGTGGCTTTTCGACACATTCGTCGGAAACCGCTGCAGGTAAGCGCAAGAAAATTGAGGATATTTCGCTCTTTCCTGGGAATGCAGGTAATCACTTCATCGAGAAGATTCATGGCAGGAAAAAAGAATGTGTCCAGTGCAAGAAAAGAGGAAGAAAAACGCCCAATGACCGCCCAATCGAGAGCTCCTTCGAGTGCCTTCAGTGCGGAGTGGCGCTTTGCAAGATCAACTGCTTCCGCGACTACCACTCTGGCTGAACTGTTTTCATCTCCACGACTCTATTTTCTTGCATCACTTTTTCTGGGGATAAAAAAATCTGAAAAACTAACAATTAGTGATTGCCATTTCTTTTTTCTTTTTCAATTGGATTCCATTTCGGATGATTTTATCTATTTTTGGAGCTATTTTAACGACCATTTTGAATGTCGTACGATGGCCACCGTACATCTTTTGGCATCTTTTTATTTTCGCCTTGTCGAGCTCACTTTTTTGAACCATTTTGGTTTATGTTTGGCTATTTTTTTGACATGATTTTGGCCTTTGGTTATTCTAGTTTTCAATAAACTTTATTTGAAAGTCTTACTTTGTGTCTGTATTTACTGTGCATATGGGTTATTTAAGCATGTTCGGAATTTGAATTCATTTCGGAATAACGCCCAGGGAGAGGGTACAAGCCCGAGCAAATAGCTCAGTAGCCAATGGGTTAAAGATGGCGCCCAAAAAGCATTCTACTGATTGCAAGAATTTCGGTTTATTTCTTGCTTTTTTCTCAGAACAGAATGTTAATATTTGAAATTTATTGATAGGGCAATGCCACTTGTCACCACAGATGCGAGAAAACGGCTTCTTTTGCAGTATGAGGACTTTTTTTCTAAGTACATCCAAAGACCTCCACGAACGTATTTGATATCCACGACCAAATACAGCATAACTACTCGGAGCTAAATAATGACCAAAGGTGTTGAATCAGGGTATATATTTTATATATTGGATATTGTAGTATTTCGTATTTCTGTGGTTTCCGTGGTTTCCGTGGTTTCTGCTAAATCTAGATGCCGGAAACCAATAATCAATATTCACTCGGCTCATCACTCGGGTCCTTTCGCCGATTTGCACAAAATTAACAACGAACCTGCACGGATTCACCCGCACAACTATAAAGTACAGTTATGATATTATAAGAGGTTCAACTTTATTTATTTCAAGTGATATTTCGAAGCTCTATTTCGTAAGATACGTGAGTTATTATTGGCTGTTGTGCTCACTATGGCGACGTCGATTGTACGTTCAATCGGATTTGTTCAATCGCTTTACCGTTAATGATTATGATTGTTCTCTTGCACAAATTTAAATGTCTTTCACACAACTATAATGTATACCCAATATGCTCAATAACAGGTAGACATCATTCGAAGAAATGAAACGACAAAATTCAGTCTGTAATGTGCTACTTTTAATAATAGACATTGCTATGGGCAATGCACACTCGTGCCTGTTGGGAAGGACATGAAATCTCGAAACTTTGCACACAATGCTTCAAGAATTGGGATCCCTGTGGGAGTGTGGATTTCGAAGTTTTATATGAGTTTGATTTTCGCTTCTAGAAAGCTTCCCTTTTCTACCTTGTTCTTTAAATACTTGCTACAAGTAAATAATAGTTATTTGAGGGTTTGAGGCGTATTTACAAGTATTTAGTGGGTCAGTTGATTTCGAGTTCAGTTTTTGCCTGAACTCAAAGACGTACGGTGCATGCAGCAACAACACACGATGTGCTAATCTCTCAAGGGACAGAACTTTGGTTTTATATTCATACCGTAGAACCCCGGTTATAAGCCTCCCGGTTATAAGCCCCCATCATTTACTCCTCCCCATACGGGGTACCATATAGTACAAGAAACAATAATCAGGCAATTACATTACTGCTTAGAAGTATGTTAACATTTTTTGCGTGTAGTTGGTGTGGAGTCTTGAGTGTAGTCTGAGTGTAGTCTGCGTGTGGTACACTCAAACTACACTCAAACTACACTCAGATTACACTCAAACTACACTCAACTTTTTGCCTCATTACAAGCTTGACTGACTTTTACACGTAGCCGTTAATTTGCATTTCCGAAAGAAACTGAGAATGTCTAGAAATACATGTACGATGTTGCTGGTGTCGCATTTATTGAAGTGTCTGAAACATTACAACGTACCTTTCAATTTCTGTCAGAACCTTGCCGTAAAGTAGAACATCATGCAAGCAAAATACAGTAAATAAAGCTTGAAGAAGCTTACCCTGGTTCCAGAGGCTTTGAAAACTATATAATATACGAATATACGACGTCCCGCAAGCTGCAAAGTTCCTATATTATATAGTTTTCAAAGCCTCTGGAACCAGGGTAGAAGAAGCTTCGAGTATCTTCACTTTCCATCAGACGATAAATGACACAAAAAGTTTAAATAAACTCTTGAAGTTGTATCTAGAAACAACATTCATTCAAAACGTCTTTCCCACCAACTTTCAGTGTTATCAGTTCTAAAATCTAGGTTCATTAGCGTGAACGTGAGAATGTTATGTTTGAGACACTTGATTGACACATGTTGTGTTAGCATGTGAAAAAAGTCTACAGGGACTTTAACCAGCCCGCTCTTTCTTACTGACAGTAATACATACTTTTTAATGGCGAATATCCGAGATACAATGATTTCTTGTGAAGAGAACTTTACTATAAATCACATTTATCATATGTTGTCATAATGTGAGTATTTTCTCCTACAGTAAGCTTTAGAAACGGCATTCAACAAGTTTGTTTACGATCATCAACTGCTGTTGTCATGTTGTTGAGACAAAGTGCAAGGACACTTCGTTTGTCGGTTGTTTGATTTCTTGTAAAAAAAATCAATTTAGACACCAGTCAAAATACTATAAAACTTCTCCTTGGTGTTTATGCTCAAAAAGAGCTAAGTTTCATGCATGTACGTTAATTATAGACCCAAATATATGTCATCAATGATTGGGAAGGCTGAGAACAGTGGTGGGCCAATGGCCCATCAATAATGCTACATTTATGGACCATACATTTTCTAAAGGGGCCATCACTCAAAAATAATGGGCCATTTTAGTGTTGTTTATTTATAATGCAGACACTCCAACCGTGAACACCTAACATATTTTTATGCATTTTTTCACGATTATCCAATCAGTGCTCTTTGTAGAAACAAAAGGATCAGCATCTTTTAGGCGCCATCCAATTAGCTAATGGCGGGCAATCTGTAGGTTTACGTTTGTTTTTAAAAGTTTCCGAAATGGCTTTCGCTCCTGCGAATTATGCTGGTAAGTTCATGATATTTTTTCAGCATGATATAATACTGTTTTATTTAGAGTGTATTCTTTATTTTTCTTGACCGAAGGTAAATGTAGACTCAGTCTCAATCAGCAGAAAGGAGTTTACGACAATGACAAAGTTCTGCCACAAATGTATCGAGAAAGAGTCCTTGATCTACACCACCAAGGGCTTTCGCAAAGACATATTTCTCAGAATATGCGAGTTAGCGTTGGCTATGTAAGCAAAGTTGTTCAATGTTACGAAGACGACAACACATCTCTACCTGGGCTGCGAAAAACACCCGTTCGAAATAAAGTAACTGCAGATGTTGTTGAATACGTGGAGTCCGAAAAAGTATGTAAACCTAGTATATATACAACTGAGATTCAACAGCGTTTGTTATTCGATGGAGTTTCGCCCCCTGGTCATTTACCATCTCAATCTGCAATAAAAAAGTGCATTCGGGAGGACTGCAGAATGACAAAGAAAAAAGTTTCACAAGTACCAACAGAATCATTGTCGCAAGCAATTGTAGATTATACTGATTATTTTCTTGATCAAATTGGACAACATGATTATACCAAACTTCACTTTTTTGATGAGAGCAGTGTTATTGTAACTTCAGGGAATCGCGTATATGGCAATTCCTATATCGGTGAACCTGCCATTGAATTCCAATGCTACGCCTCCAATGCAAATTACACGATCAACTTGCTTCACTCTGTACTGGGAGTGGATTACTTTGATATTTTGAGAGGCCCTTCTAATGGAATGGAGGTGTTGATTTTTTTCAACTAAGCTCTTTCAGTAAATAGGGTAGATGGTTCAACAATTCTTGAGAACGGCGATGTAGTTATTATGGATAACTGCGGGTTTCATCATGGGCATTTTATAGAACCTTTACTGCAAGACATTCTACAAGAACATGGTGTTGACCTCCTTTTCCAGCCCGCCTACTCGCCTCACCTAAACACTTGTGAGTTATGTTTTCACCAGATAAAATGCTACTTGAAACAAAACACATCCTTGACTGTCAATGAAACTGAAATATCGATCAGTGAAGGTATTTCAAAAGTAAGTGCAGCAAATTCGATCGCATTCTTCAGGAAATGTGGCTACATTTGATTGACAGTTTGGGTTTTAAAATTTATTCCGCTGTTATTTTTAGATTACCGGTGAGAACAAATAAACTACTGAATGAGGAATGATTGTGTGGCGGCCGGGAGAAATGTGGTAGTAATGCAAAAGGCAACGAGTGTAAATACGAATTACAAATGTAAAAAAATAGGCAGTCTATGACTGCATGTGGCTACTGCTGTAAAGCCAGTAATAAAATGAATAGAAAATAAATGAGGAAATGATCAAAAGAATAAACAGATGAAGGAAAGAAATGAAGGAAAGAAATTATGAAAGAAAGAAAAAGTGTTGTGGTGTTGGTGTAACAAAAATAAAAACAAACATTTGATAAAGAGTGTTCACAAGTCTACACGAATGTTATATTAGAGAATAACTACGAAAACAAATGTCATTCAAATCAGTTTAATCAAGAAAAACAGTTGGTAATCTAACAATCATTTATCTGAGAACATATATAATAGAACTGTAACTAAGAGAGTACAAACACTGAAACCGTGCAATGTTTAGCACTAATTAGTACTAAATACATTTAGTACTGATTACACAAAAGAAAACAAGAGAATTGTCACTATTTCAGGAGGGGTTAATGGTATCTGTTCTGTGAAATAACTGTTCTTCCAGTACTTTCCTGGGAAATCTAAAATGATTTTCGCATTTGACTATATTTGTATATTATATGGAACAATGAACTATTATCCCATAAAAATATGAAATAGACAGAATATATATTAGGTTATATGGATAGGAAATGTTTTTGTTCCTGGGAATTGTTTTATTTTATAAATAGTACCTTATTTAAGTCCTTTTTTTTTGTGTGTGTTTTTTGGTTAGAAAATATTCTCTCTCCTGGCAGGCCTGGGAAAAATTTTCTGATATAATTTCTCTCCTGGGAAAACATTATCTGGGAAGACTTCTGGCTGGGTGAATAGAACAGATGTTATTGTCCCTGGGGACCACTAACCCCTCCTGCTATTTAGTAAGTACATGTACCACTATTTATGTTGTATGTTTTTAGTGTTTGTAAATGTATCTTTAGATAATGCTTGAACTCAAGTATAGTTTACTGCTCATGGACGCCAAACAAACACATCGGTTCATTCATCGTTACAGTTCGGCTCGATAATGTCCTCAGACCATCAAAAACCCTAGAAAAACTTGTACGAAGAAACACTTGATACATTGCTTGAGAGCTGTGTCTACTTATTGATGCAAAATAGCAAGAAATCATAGTGAAATAATGTGCAATAATTTACCTTCAAACCAACGCGTGAAGAAAGCACATGGAATGAGGACGACGTCGCTCATACGTCTTCAATCGATAAAAACTCGAGAGATCGCGAAAATAGCCGATAACTTACCGAAGTCTACCGAAAGAGCTGAAAGTCACGAAAATCCTACGAAAATCTACGAAGATCTATCGGAGAACACCGGTGAAACGTCGGGTATATCGTCGATGACTTCGTCGCTGTTCGTCGCCCAGTGTTCGATTGATATAAATCGGTTCCGAAGACTATCCGAAGATTAGGGTTACTTACGGACTTACGGACATACTTACTTACACACTCGATGGCATAGTGGCTACTTTCTTCTAAGAAGAGTAGCCACAATAAAATGGAACTTCATTGACAAAGAAGCTGTTATTCAAAATAATCATTACTCTATTTAGAGCCTTGAAACAACAACGTAATAAAGAGACACTAATTATAAGGTCAACAATAACAAATACATTTTGAAATTGAACGCGATGAACAACAACAAAAACACTAATATAACAAATAGTATCTGCTATGTTTCCATTTGAAAATCACAATTTACCGCAATTATATTGTTTTTGACATGAAATCCGTTCCATTATTAATGCATTCCATTATATTCCATGCCTACAGTACCGCTCAAAAGTAACTTACCAGGTCTCGTATCGTTTATCGCGATACGAGTTTATCGTATCGCGATACGAGTTTATCGTATCGCGAGAAAAGTTTATCGTATCGCGAGAAAAGTTTATCGTATCGCGAGAAAAGTTTATCGTATCGCGAGAAAAGTTTCTCGTATCGCGATACGAGTTTCTCGTATCGCGATACGATAAACTCGCATCGCAATGCTTAATCTGCAATGTACATTTTTGCATGGTCACTCCGTTCTATATCTCAAGGCTAATTCAACTTTTATAAGGTAATCAATTATAAACAGGCAACGCTTCAGTGTTTGTTTTTACGCCGTTATCTTTTCAATCTTAATTAAAACATAAAGTGCCACTGCTTGTGCACGTGAGAATGTTGCTTTGACGTGTTGTTTTTATTGCCCTCATTTGCATTATCTTTTAAAACAACACGTTATGGTCCGTTACAAGTCAGATTAATTATATAACTGGTTTCATATAAATATATATTTCGCATTGGTTCGATCACTATCAAGCGTGAGTGTGATCGTATCTATACGTACATCCATCTTTAATACGACTTTGACTGAATGCCGATCAACTGTGAACTCTGAATTGTGTAAAGTCTTGTCAACCATAATTCCCCTATCAAACTTTGACTTCAAACTTTACTTTTTTGGGGAGTTGTAATAAAGATCCATGGGATAGCTCATCATAGCTGTTAAAGCACAGGCATACCATCGCAACTAAATTGATTTCTCCGAGTCCGGGCCTGAGGGCGCTTGGGCTTCCTGTGCTATTCATCAAATTCTTCGACATGAGTTACTATTTCGCTTCTAAAATGTTTCTTCTATAATATTGAGCTCTAAATAGACCTAACACATACAGTTTGGTAGTTGTTTGAATGTCGAATGGTGTTTAATTCACTAAAGGAGCCGTGTTTTGGAGCGAATTTTTACTGATACTCGAAGTATATTTTCCGAATGAAACTGAGCCGTTTGAATCTTGTATCAAAATAATGTACATGTATAAGCCATACCAGTATATCGTCTCGCGATACGAGTTTATCGTATCGCAAGATAAGTTTATCGTCTCGCGATACGAGTTTATCGTATCGCGATACGAGTTTATCGTCTCGCGATACGAGTTTATCGTATCGCGATACGAGTTTATCGTATCGCGAGAAAAGTTTATCGTATCGCGAGAAAAGTTTATCGTATCGCGAGAAAAGTTTATCGTATCGCGAGAAAAGTTTATCGTATCTCGAGAAAAGTTTCTCGTATCGCGATACGAGTTTCTCGTATCGCGATACGAGTTTCTCGTATCGCGAGAGCCTGGTAAGTTACTTTTGAGCGGTACTGTATATTCTTCGATAATGTTGGGAAGTCTCCAGTCGTGAGTCTCCTCTAATGGCACTTTATTTTTCAGCGCTCGCTGGAGAATCATTAAGTCTCTATCCAATGCGGAGCGATCGAGGTATTTTGCCGGGTTTTGACTTCTTAAACGAGGAGGCATGATCGCAAAGAAACTTGACTTGGCTCGTTGGCGTGAAGATATAAATACGTCTTGTTCGCTTTTTAATTTTCCATGCTTTTATTCAAGTTCTTTCAGATACGCTGTAAGCTTCGAATGTCATTCATCAATTCTGGGTGCTTGTCCTTTAGCCTACATAAGTTGACATCGTGGCAAGGGATGTTGTTGCACTTTACTCTGTTATGGCCAGACTTATGACAAAGAGCACACACTTTACCACGTCTGTCGTTAGCAACCGGCAAATCTTCCATGGCTTTTCGCTTCATTTGCAAATGACTTTTATCACTTTCAACTTGTACTTCTAGTACTTTAACATTTTCTGAAAGTTCTATAGCTCTTCGGTCCAAAGGGCTTTGAAGGCTTTGGTTTGTAGCAGTCGCTATTCCAAAGTCGAGTGATGCCGCCTGCTGGCCATGCGGCGGCGTTTCATTCACAGGTGATTTCACGACAATGCTCGGACTTGATGTCATATTCAACCTTTTCGGGTCAAGATTTCTGGGTTGGCGAATAGAATCTGTTGTAATGGTATTTAGTTCAGCCTCCAATACGCGTCTTTCTGCCAGTAAAAGCTTATCAGGTGATGGGAAGAACGAGTCCAAATCGTCTGATTTTACCTAAGCCAGTGACCTTCTTGAGCAGAAACCCCTACTTTCGAACTGGGGCCAAAGCCTTTCCAGTTTTATACCTGGAGACAGTGATTTTAGCCATAAATAAACTTCTGTTTTATCAGCCATGATGATCAAGGACTCCAACTGGTCATCAACGACATGCTAGCACACGTGCTACTGCACAAATGTACGAGCCTCGTTGTGAGTCGAGGTTCTGATTGGAGGATTAAAAAAAGCACGAAAAAAGTGTTGGTGTTCACGGTTGGAGTGTCTGCACTGTAATTAGTCTTATTGCGCGGAATCGCGCACGCTTTTAAAACCGGAAGTCAAAATGGCCAAAAAACGTTTTTTCAAAATAGTATCCATGTTTTCCTTTTTTGATATCTAAAATAGCTTTCTGAACATGTTTCCGATTTTCAATGGCTTTTTGATGTTGAAAAGCACAAAAAGCAGTGGTTTTTAAAGAAACGAACTGTCATTATAGTACCCAGTCTCCCCTGGGAATTCAAAATGGTGGCCAAATTTTCGGCAAAATATCTCCGAAACGAAAACGTGGACCCACATTTTTTACTTGCTTCATATCTAGGTGCGATAAAGATCTACAAGATTTAAAAAAAAAAAAAAGACTTATGGGAAAGACTGACATCATTTTTTTCAAAAAAAAAATAACACCCCTCCACGGATTCGATTGACGCACATTGACGGCAATGCACAAATTAAAACCTTCACAAATACTTTGGATTAACAGTGTTTGAATTGATATTTAATCAATTATGTTAACTATAAATAAATTCAATGTCAGATAAAATTTAATAGAATTTGAAGAATGTTTTCATGTAATTTTGATGTGTTCATTTGACACAATTACCTCCCTCTGTACGTTGCCGCTAAAATGTCGTTTATGGAAAGCCGCTGGGAAAGCCACAAAGTCAGTCTAAAAGTGCGATCGATGCATCGTGATTGTTGTCTTTTCCAAGTCCAACAAGAAGAAATATTTCTAGCTCATAAAAAGAGACCGGGAAAGAGGCACGCAAGGAAATGCTTTCAAGGTAGTAATGACCGGGGACAGCTAGGGCAATTACAAGCTGAGTGCGCTTGTTCCCGCTCTGGCCATAAGTACCGATATCTCTGTGTAAGTGAAATTTGTGACTTTGGATTATTTTCTTCTTACTATCTTTTAAACCAGGTTTAAAACAGAAACATGCCTCTTATGATTTTATTTGTTATAGGAATTCCTGAAGACGACCACAAGGGAAGATGGCGTTTGGGAGGAGGCCGTTAATGTTCCGTTAGCATCGAGTTTAC
The DNA here is from genome assembly GCA_033675265.1 of Actinostola sp. cb2023. Classification (NCBI taxonomy): domain Eukaryota; kingdom Metazoa; phylum Cnidaria; class Anthozoa; order Actiniaria; family Actinostolidae; genus Actinostola; species Actinostola sp. cb2023. Next base: position 83,997 of record JAUJYZ010000545.1, read on the forward strand.
CAGTCGTTTTAGTTCCGTCACGTAACGCTCTCGGAACTAAAAACGGATGCGAAGGAGACTATGGAAAGACTAGACAGTTAAAGAAATAAAATGGAAAAAGAAGGCCTCTATTGTACTATTCGTGAGGAATTGGAAGAACAATAAGAACTGACAATGTCAAATAAACCTAGACTTTTGAATAATAATCATTAAAACCTATTAATTGTGAAATGCTGAAGGAAGTGCTAGATGAAATGGGAATAAATTATGCCAAAACCTGTAAGAAAGCAGATTTGATAAAAGCAGTAAAAGACGCAAGTAAATCGGCAAATGACACTACATAGACCTCTACGACCCTGGACAATTTGGAAACGGCATTGGCAGTGAAACACCGAGAACGACTACACAAGAATGTGATAGCGAAACAGCCAGTTCTTGTCGCCCATCCGGCGATCATTCGCCCAAGGACATAGGCCACCCCTTTGCGTTTTCTAAAATTATTTTTTATTATTACGACAATAAGAAAGACACTTTACTTTTTCTTTTACTTAGATTGATGCATCTTTTTTTCTTGATGGAAATAGTGGGAATTTTTCTAGACATCGTAGCCTTGCTACAGTTAGCAGAACTCTTGATTGTCCTACAAGTGTTAATCGTGTCTTTGGTGGGTTTGATTTATGTTTATCTGTGCTTGCAAGCTTTACATCTATATTTTACAAGTTTTCTGTATGCTTGTGTAAACCTGGCACCTTTTTTACATGAAACCAATTTTAGTATCACAGCTTGAAAAACGACGTCAAGTTATGTGACTATACGAAGAAAATACTGATGTTAATGTTAAAATATATATTCTTATAAGGGTAACTTTAGAAATTGAATTAACCCATTGACTCCTACACCGGCCGAAACCGGCCGTAAACATCGATACTGCTTTGAAAAATTCTAACTTTCTGAATTTTCGTAACATCGATCTCATGGCCAGTTATTAGTGACAACTAGATAACTCTTCATATTTTAACCTCAAGTAAACTGACTTACAGGTCCGATTTCTGGGCATTAGTTCAATTTGTTTGCCATAAAAATCAAAAATGCGTGTTTTTGACGCAATTTTACACCTCGAAAATGAACGACATTTACATCCTTGCGAAACAAAACGCCACTTTCTCAGCAAACTTCCATCTCTCTTCTCGATATATTCGTGAATATTTCCCTCTCTCTTCCTTAACTCGCCGAACAATAGCCATTTCCTTAGGACCACTTTCGCTAACACGTGTTTTCCTTCTGCACGCCCGAAAAGGATGCCGGGAAACATCCGGGAATTTCGGCATAGATTTCCCCGAATATCCGTTTTTTAAGAATATATAGAGTGTCGAGCCACTCGGTCCTACAGGCAAAATATTGCACCGGTTGCATTCTTTACAAGTCCAAAGTCGCCAAAAATGCCTTTGTAGGTCCTGGAATCCACCACAGAAAGACCAGAGAGACGATTTCACACTTGAGTCCGCCATTTTGAATTTCCAACGGCACCGCCGAAATTTGTTCGTGAATTCGTATCTAAACTCCTGATTTCTTCCAGGAGAACGGTCTCTACCACACCAGTCAAGCTTAATGATGCTGTCCTGGGGGCTTCTGTGGTGAATAATGGCTATAAACACTCTAAAAATGCAAAATTGGCCTTTTCGAGTAGTGATTACTACTAGCCCCTACGAACTCCCAAGAAGAAAGGCAGCACACGTGAAGACGCGAGCCCACAGGCATTCAGAACTGTCAAGATTTCCATGGAAACCCCTTATATGGAATCGAAATTTCCTACGACGTGATTAGGTCCAGAAAATCGCTAAAAAACTCAAAATAGCTCAGGAGCGAATGGGTTAAGGAGAAAAACTAGTGATATTAAACTACTATGTTTCGATGATCATTATCGTCATTATCAAGTAAAGTGAGATGAATAATGAGTAACAGAGAAGTTACGTACGAAATTTACATAATTAACATAAGAATAGTGTTCAATGTTCCATGCGTGCTAAAGTATTTGTTTAAATAACACTGAACTCTTTTATAACTATTGAACATTGAACACTATCTGTTACTCATTATTCATCTCACTTTACTTGATAATGATGACAGGATGTCATCGAAACGTAGTAGTTTAATATCACTAGTGTTTCTCCTTAAAATATATATGTAATAAAAACTCCCTACTCTAGTTTCTTCAGCCTTACTTCTAACTATATAACTTAAGAGGCTGTCCGCGTAAGAACCGACCACTCGATTTTCTGCCCGAAATGGATTTTCTTTATATTTTCCATGCAAGATAACCAGTCTATATGATAAACAAATATCACAATAAGTTGGAGTGTAGTGCACTTTTTCGATATTTTTGGCGACATTTTCCGAAGACGGTTGAAAACCCGAAAAATTGCAATTTCAGAGTCAAATTTTGGACTGAAGGCGCTCAAAAATCACGCTTTGACTGAAATGAAATGACATACACAGATTATTTTATTACATATATCTTCTTCGAAATAACGGTAAAATATTTATAATTGAACAAGTAGACAGAGAATAATGATTTTTTGAAAATGCCTTACAAACAGCGCTCTCAAAAGTATAACGTGATCTGGAATTCTGGCCATGATCGATGTTCAGTACTAGGGCTAGTGTACTAGAAACATGAATAAAATATTTGGGCACTGTTTTTTTTTGGGCTATAGGAGGTCGATGAACATGGCCTATTTACACAGTCAAATCTTGCGTGACTTGCGTGTTGTTCACAATTTTCTCGCTGAAATTAATTATTTGAAAGGGCAAGCATTCCCAAAAAACTAGCTTTTTGTTTTGGGAAACACTTTTAAAATGATATCCTTCAACAAAAAAATCAACAAAAAATCATATTTCGATTAAAAAGATTAAATAAGACGTCTACCAGTATGAAAAATCAAGTTTTATTTCGGGTACTTACAGAAGCAGGGGCCAGTTTCTCGAAAGCCCCGAAAGCTTATTGGGCTCGAAAAGGGTTTCTTTAAAAATATATATCTTCAAAACAAAGTAATTTACAGATAATGAAACTTTGCATTTCTGGGATGTCTTTTCAGGCCAAAATGTTTACAGGGCTTTCAATATCGTAGCATTGAGGCAGCCATCTTGGATGGCCGAGTGAGGACTGGGGATGAAATTATCAAAAATCATATTTACATAGTTAAGAATTAATTAAGCAGTATTCAAAAATAACAGATAAAGCTTTACATCTGTAGACTTGAAATACAACTATTAATTGGATCTCAGCCCAGAAAATAAATCAGCATATATCTGTACCACAGGGAGCCCATCAAATGAAATTTATGAAACTTTGGGTGTTCCATTAAATGGGTTCCAGAACAAACCAGGGCTGGCACTCATCCTAATGTTGTTTATATTGTTCTAGGCTATAAGTGTGCAAAGTGTGGCGCTTTTATCAGCTTTGTCACGATCTACTCAAGATTTTGAGCTAAGCCACCTGACTACTGTGATTTCATCAGAATCATCTAACAATGACTGTGGCATGATCAGTGACCTGGATCATTTTGTGCCATGGTTGACCTGCTTCCTTTAGTTTAGCGATGAATGCTTTCCTCATGGAATGGTTGGTTATTCTTTTACAGTATTCTTGAGGTAAGCAACTTGCTATTTGTTTCATTTTTTTGCCGATTCGGTGGTCACCCATTCTGGATTTTGCATACCAAACATTTGAACTTGGTCTTGCTTATTGCTAAGTACAGGGGGCCCCGTGTTCATTGCTAGAGGTCGACGTTCAAGCCACTTTTCAAACAGACGTACGGCATCCTTCTCTCCATCATTGGTTGACCACATTTGCTGCGGAGAGCTTGTTTTGTTTCTTAGGCGTCCCTGCCTGGTTTTAGTGGGAATTTTCAAATTCAACAACTTTACTTCGCTTTAGTGATATTGACGGCCTCTGAAGTCAATGTGTTCTGACAGATTTTTGAAATTGACATTTGTCAGTGAAACGCCATTGTGATTTCCAAGCTTCCCTTCTCTCCAAGAAAATTCTTCATCAGCACGAGTATATTACTGTGCCTTGTTTGGACGTTTTCCTATTCCTTGGTAGCGAAGAGATTTGGCTTTAGAAAAGTCTCCTGGGACCAACCGTTGTCGACAGGTTGTGGACTGTATAAAGGCCCTGGCAAACGGTTTCAACATTGCATTCCACATGCGTTCGATTTTGTTGAACGCTGTTGAACGGAAGTTGAATGAAGTTGAATCATGTTGAACGCGGGGTGGCAAACAGGTTTCAACACTCGTTCAACATTGCTTTCAACAACGCCGTCATGGGGTCTGGTATTCAGTACCAGGTCTCTCGTCTTTCAGCTGCCACGGTCCAAGGAAGCCATTTTGTTCTCATTTTGTTTATATCGAAGATCGATCGCTGGGAAGTTATCGATAAAGTACGTGCAATTTTGGCAGTCTTTATTGCCGTTGAAGTCTCAGAAGAAGAAGAAGAAAAACCAAGGAGAGGAAAAACACGAAAATGTATCAAAAGAAGAGAGGAAAGAGGGTATTTTAACAATATTATCAAAGAATTGTCAATCGAGGATTCGGCTGAATACAGAGAAATGATGCGAATGACTCACCACGATTTTGAAAGAGTATTACATTTTATCGAAGCAGACATCACTAAAAAACAAGTACTTGGTGGACATAAAGTCATACCTCCGAAGGAAAGGTTAGCTTTGACCATAAGATATTTGGCAACAGGCGAAACTTATAAGTCATTCAGCTACCAGTTCAGAATTTCAAGAAGAGCAATTTCTTATATAGTGGAAGAGGTATGTGAAGCCATTGTAAAGAACATGAAACACATATATGCGAGAGTGCCAAACTCATCTCAAGAATGGTTGGCTATTTCGGAACAGTTCGAAAGTCGTTGGCAGTTTCCAAACTGCATTGGTGCCATTGATGGCAAACATATAGTAATGTAGCCACCTGGAAATTCAGGATCGTATTACTATAACTACAAACACACCAATTCCATTGTACTAATGGCTGTTGCTGGCTCCAATTATGAGTATCTTTACTTTGATATTGGCACCAGTGGCAGATTAAATGATGGAGGAGTATGGAACAAATGTGGCTTATCAAAGTCAATTGAAGATGGGAAAATGGACCTTCCCTCCCCTTCTCCCCAATGGAAATGAGAAAATGCCACATGGATGATGCATTTGCATTAAAGCCTTATATCATCTTATATCACCCTATCCCCAACAAGGTATAGATGCTGAACAACGTATTTACAACTACAGGCACAGCAGAGCAAGACGCATATCAGAAAACCTGTTTGGAATTGTGGCAAACAGATGGAGGTTCATTAGAAATGTCTTGCTTCTACACCCACAAGTAATTGAAAAGCTTCTTTCAGCTGCACTAATCCTGCACAACTTTCTAAGAGAAAGTGATGTATATTGTCCTATTGGGATGGTTGACACAGAGAGTATTACTGGTGAGGTGGTAGCAGGAACCTGGCGTCAAGACCAATCAGCATCAGCAATGGTACCTTTAGTAGTTCCAACCAGAGGCCACAATGCCACCCAAGATGCCAAGCATGTGAGGGATGTATTTAAATATTATTTTTCTCATGAAGGGGCTGTAGAATGGCAGTGGGAACGATGCTAGAGACCATTGCATGGGCATGTACAAATACATTTTTTATATATAGTTGCCTTCACACTATAGTACTGTAGTATTGTAGTACTACACAGTACTACAGTACTACGGTACTACACAGTGTACTACGGTATTACACAGTGTACTATGGTACTACACAGTACTACGGTACTACAATACTACACGGTACTATGGTACTACACAGTGTACTATGGTACAACACAGTACTACGGTACTACAATACTACACAGTACTATGGTACGTACTACACAGTGTACTACAATAATACACAGTACTACGGTACTACACAGTGTACTACGGTATTACACAGTGTACTACGGTACTACAATACTACACAGTACTACAATACTACACGGTACTACAATACTACACAGTACTACAGTACTATGGTACTACACAGTGTACTATGGTACAACACAGTACTACGGTACTACAATACTACACAGTACTACAATACTACACGGTACTACAATACTACACAGTACTACAGTACTATGGTACTACACAGTGTACTATGGTACTACACAGTGTACTACGGTACTACACAGTGTACTATGGTACTACACAGTACTACGGTACTACAACACTACACAGTACTACAATACTACACAGTACTACAATACTATGGTACTACAATACTATGGTACTACAATAATAATAATAATAATGACAACACTATGGTACTACAATACTATGGTACTACAGTACTTCACCTTCAGTGTGAATAATATTGTAAAATAATTTAATTTAATATCATTTATTAGAACATGGTCACACCAATTATAGTTTAGTATTATAATGCTCTATATTCCATAGCATGCTGAGTTTCTATAACTAATCAGCATTCTCTATACAGAGCACACTAGTAAATCCTTTTGTTTCCCTGACTATAGCTATAGAAACTCAATATGTAAATTCCTTGAGTGTGACCATGTTCTAAGGCACTTAGAAAATGAATGCTCGTGTCCTATGGGAAATAAGAGTTCCTCGCAACAGATAGAAGCCCACAAAGATTTTTGTTTGAGACTATTGTGTTGACATCCAACCTTTTTCTAATGAAATAGTAAACAGAATTGAGTAATGAACATGAAATGGTATCGGATACATCTATTGCTATTTACCTCCATCCTATTCCTCCTTCTTCAAAAGGTTTTACAAAACATTAACATTGTTTCTAAAGTTTTGAAATAAAATATTTTATTATAGATTAGAATTCAAACATTAACATTGTTCTTGTGACATTATTGTCTTTTTATATTTTATACAGATTTTGTATATTAAAATGTTGTAGTTGTAATTGCATCATTGCTATTTTTACATTAAAAAAATACAATATTAAATTAAATTTAACATTGTTCTTGTGACATTATTGTCTTTTTATGTTTTATAAATATTTTGTATATCAAAATGTTGCAGTTGTATTTGCATCATTGCATTGCTATTTATATATAAATTTAAAACAATGTTTTTGAGAGTCTGGGTATTTAGAAAATGTTGTCATTTTTGAAACCATTATTAGAATGAATCTCTGAGAAGAGACATATAATTGCCTGGTGTGCATGTTGTTGTGGCATGTAGTCTTGTTGATTGTTGTGGGAGTTCATTTCTATTTCAAATAGAATGTCAGTGATTCTCTTCTCAGCAATCATCCTTGGTCTTCTATCCAATAATGCCAGTTTTTCAGATATATACAAAGAAAATGAACACTGTTTTTGTGCAACTGGAACTGGTTGTTGGGGTCGTGAAGTGGCCCTTAATACTTCAACACAGGTTGATAAAAGATCTTCCTTGCTGTCTGTCTTTCTTGTCTTCTAACCACCATTGGCGTATCGAAGGCAGAAGAAGATGAAGACGAATCTTGGTCCTCTTCGTTGTTTAATTGTTCTTGGTTTTGTGATGCATCTTCTTCTAGATCGGGAATAAGGTTGTCTTTACTTTTTCCAGCCTGTATTACTGGGCGTAAAAATTGCAGTTTCTCGAAGAATGTCAATGTAGATTTATACCTTTCACTTGTACCCTGACCTGACTTCCATGCATTGATTTTAACAATCTCGCGTCCAAGTTGCATTCTAAGACCTGCGATTTTACTCTTGACCTCGCTCCTGCTGAACACCAAAATGTCTGAGATCTGTGTGTAGGCCACTTCTCTTTTATCTCGATTATGATAGTCTGTCAAAAACGTCCCACAAACAGTTTCGCGATTCTAGCTCGTCGGTAAGGGTTTCAGTTTCGATCGTCGACCATTTTGATTTTGTTTTGCCTTTCTTTTCTGAATCCTTACTCTTTCTCTTGCGGGATCCATTAGTAATCTCTAATTCTAAATGATCTGGTTCTTCAAGAACGTCTACAAGAACGTCAGACTCGTCCATTATTGTTGATGAAACCTTGTTGACGCCACTAGTGTCACAGGTCGTGTCACACACTGCCGAATGTCACGTTCGAATGTTTTGCTTTGTTACCATGGATACGTCTTTTAATGCGCACGCGCGTACTCAACAATGTTGAAAGAGGGTGGCAAACGACCAAACGCCATTCAACATTTTCGAGAACAAAAGAAATGTTGAATCGATGTTGAAGCAAAGTTTAAACTCTTTTAAACTTCATTCAACATCAATTCAACACGATTCAACACGTTCAACATTGTTGAACGCGGGTGGCAAACCGTTTCAACATCGCTATTCAACAAAATCGAACGCATGTTGAATGCAATGTTGAAACCGTTTGCCAGGGCCTTAAAGTGCCTATGAAATAAAAAAACAGACCCCGTTTTTATTTGCTACTTCGAAAGTTTACTATTTGCTTGTTTACATGGCGTTAAGAGCGTGTCCATGGGAGGACCAGGCAGGTGTGATACATGCCATCTCACCGATTTCGATGAAACTTACCAAAATGAAAGGCTTCACCCAAATACTCAACATGCCAAAGTGGTTAGCAATTTAGAATTTTCCAGGGGGGGTTAGACCACCCCCTTGCTTTTTCCCAAAAAATCCCAAAATATTCACCCTTACAAACAGTAAAAGTAGAGAGCTTTCAAACTTGCACAATTCAATAGATTTTAATTTGGTTGGACACCAGTATACCTACATCCTTTGTGAATTCAAGACATGAGTAATTCAAGTAATATGATTGACGTCTTGTCAATCAACGGATGTTAATAATTAACCATGTAAAATGGCTTCCCAAAATAAGGTGTTTTTTTTTTAGGCCAAATATCTCCAATGGCCACGCCTGTATTGAAAAGATGTTAGAACCACGATTCAGTTCCATACTTGGTCAGTGCAAATCGGCAATAAAATTTTTGGGACCTGTTATTTTCTTTGCGCAGGCCGAGCTCAAACCTGCACATAACAGCAGTAATTTTAGATCGATATCATCTCACAACAGCGGTAAATATGAGAAGCTATGAGCAAATGCAACCATTTCTCCAACCCACTTGTGTCTTTAATTGATCATACAACCCTCTGAATAATCTAAGAATAGAGTAAATGCGAGATTATCAGAAATATGTGCCGAAATATTCGAAAAATGTCACTAAACCGGGCACAAAATAATCGATAAAATGGCTATTTCCCCAAGATAAACAAAGGTAGACATGATCTCTAACTACACAGCCAGATATAATGTATTTATGCGATATATAATACAGGCTTTCATAATATTTATTTTGTGCTGAAGCCATCTTTGGAGGTGTTGACAAACGAGTGAAACATGACGACATGTGCTGTATTCTGAATTACGTGATTTGATCTACATTTCATTCAATAAAAACATCAAGTACAACTTTCTTAGCTCAAATATAACAGAATCTCTTCAAATCTACAATAATAAAGGTATTTCAATCCAAGAGTTTTACTTACATGAACATCGGCCTGTGCCTGACCTGTTGTGTAACGCAATACACACAAATTATCAAATGTACATTCTGGTCAGCGGTCGCACAGGGTTCCCGTGAATCATTTTGTAACTGATATATTACTAAATTATAATGATAAAATACACCGATAGAAACTATCAAACAAAGTGAGAATAATATGAACAACAATATCTATAAAAGTGAAAATATTAATAATGGTCGATTTAGCAACGATGATCGAATAGTTTAACGACATTTATTTGACGCTTCGATGTCACTGACATCATATTCTCATAATGAAGTAACAAGATCAGTTGTATCCAAATATATTGTACAAATTTATCTCCTTTATCTCGGGAGATAAATTTGTACAAGATAATTGGATACAATTTATCTGGTTACTTCAGTTTGAGAATATGATGTCAGTGACATTGAAGCGTCAAATAAATTTCGGTTAACTATTCGACCATTGTTAAAAGTGAAAATCGAAGCAAAAATCTTGGATATGCAAATTAATTGTTCTTTACCAGATATAGTACGTAATTAAATTGAAATAAAAAAACAGACACTCAACACTACAGTTCTAATTCACGTCTGATTTTCCGTCTGGTGTTGATGGTAACGGCCTCTTGAATAAAAATCATCATCATCATCGGCATCATCCGTTGGTGCTTCCGGTTGGTTGGGGAGGAGTCGTCCACTCTTATTAAGGGCAGAGAGCCTGCTAAAGTAGCGGGAAATCTGCTCGGCGGTCAACCACTCACGTTTCTCAAAACGCTTCTTGTCGCTGTCTTCTCGTAAGCTCTTCATCCGCGTGGCAACATCTGTGGGATTATACTTTTTTCCTGTATCTTCTCCTAGCAGGAACACCTCTCGAAGATAATTTCTTGCTTTCTCTGTGAAGTGGACCGCTCTCCTGACTTTTTTAAGTGCCCAACCCTCCTCTGCCGATGGCGTGCCGCTCTGATCGTCAGGTTGTTCTATTGCTGCTGACGAAGTGGAAGGTAATGCTTGGATATAACTGCCAGCAAGGGATTCACAGGTCTCGGCCCATTTCTTCTTGATTTCATCGAACTGGGATGCGCGCTCTAGTCTGATGAGATGTTTTCCCACGTCTAGGTGCTTCTGGAGGGCTGAGAAGGACTGGTACATTTTGATGCATCCTTCTTTAGGGCAAGCAAAGTGTACCGCATCATCCTCGTCTTGCTCTTCTCCGTGATCCAATTGGACAGCGGGCTCGGTCTGTGATCGGCTGGGTTGTTCAGAGGATGGTCTTGCAGTTAAAAACGTTCCCACTTCCACGCTTGGCGTTCCGAATGGTAGAACTGTAACCATATTATCTCCCTGTGGAGAACCAAACCTTGCAAGCATAGCTTGAGTGAAGAACTTGCCAGGTCCGAGGTTATAAGCACGCCAAGCTCTCAGCCCACCTGCCACGTAGGAGAAGTTGTTGAGAGACTGGACTCCGGTCATGGTGTATTTTTCCATGGTCTGGGATGTAGCTTGTACTTTGCAGACGGCTGCATAGCATCCTTTAACGCCACCATGCGACTCAATCGCTGCCTTCATATCTGCTGCCGTCCTCACATCGTTCCCCTCATTGATAAAGTGCCTCATGCGACTCTTGATGGCTGCAATGCGGCGGTCACAGATATCTTTTCCTGCCTGGGGCTCACTGAAATCGTATCGAGATACTTCGATGCCTGTGCGTACTCCAATACTTGGAAGGGACAGAAGCAATAAGGCAGTGTGATAACAACCAGCGTTATCTGACCTCAGGAAGGCTTCAGTAAGGTGGGGTTTCACTCCTTTCAGTGTTGATAATGTGTGTTCGATAATTGACGCTACAGTGAACCAATTCTGTGTGCATTCATCGAATATGTGAATGAAGGTTCTTGTCTGGAAAATAACAAAGGAGATAGATGAAGCGACGTGATTCATTAAACCATCTATCACACTTTAGTACAGTGGGACCCAGTGCCGCAGACACCTCAACAGGCTGACCCTATCCCAGACCTAACCTAAACATGCAATTTGCCATATACCCTATCCCGTGCTGACTTGTTGCGCTACACGACCGAACGCATATCATCATAATTAGTCTGCTATCTATTGGGATAGATAATTACCTCGATTTCATTATTAATTGCTTCCTTGGTAATCGCAACCGTCACGTGCCAAGATTTCCCTTTCTTCCCGAACCAGTCTCGCTGGGTCTCTCTAAAACTGGTTGGGAGGAACTTCATGGCCCAGTCCATGATGATGAGCACTTGACTGACTGTCTGACATGGTGTCAATGACAGCAGACTTTGCGGCGTCCTGATGCACAGCACGGACGATATGCGCCTTCCAGTCCTCTAATTTGGGCAGGGCGCTTTCCAAGTCATGGTTAATTTCTTCACGTCTGTCTTCATCACTGAAAAGGTGAATGAAATGCATAAATAATGTCGTCATTCTGGAAAAGCTCTAGACAAACTACTAAAAACTACTTTGGCCTGGTTTGTTATCTTTTGTTTTGATTTGTTTCGTTTATTATTGTCTTACCTAAAGTGTACCTCTGAGGAGGACAGCGCCAGCTGTATATTAACGATGGTGTTCCTCAGATCATCACAACGATCACAGCAGATGCTGTGCTGTGGTGTTGGCATGTCCCACGATGATCAGCCTCTCCACTGCTTAGGGCGTATACGCTGCAGTGATCAGCGCAGGGAGTCTCCTTAGATATATGGATCTTGAAATCCGACTTTAGGTATTGTTTTGCTGCCTTGAGTTGACTTTTGATGTTCGCTGATGCCTCGCCCCCTAGACCTACGAAAACGAGGCAACGTTAATAAGTGCCCTAATCAAATGTTAGTAATTGTTATTGTTGTTGTCATGGCTTTCTGCCCAATTTTGGAAATAACGTTCCTGGAAACAAATGAAAGTTCAGTTAAAGCGAAATGTGATATCTCACATGCATTCATGTTGTGACTGACGTAACACATGACATTTTCCTGGTAAAATGACTGAAATATAATTTATTTTCCTCTATTACATACCGTATTGGTGCAATCGATCAACAGTATTCTCGAGAGAAGTGAGAGCACACACCCCGTCAGTTTGCGTGCTGTCTAGGCCAGCCAAGGATTTCTTTTGCGACGCGGCACACACCTACAAATAAATGCAGTCGGTCAGTTGAAATCTATGATGTCCGACATTTTTCTCTCTTCAACCTATCAGGTCACATGACGTCTATCCTCCACTTGGTGATCCCAGGTATTAGCTGAAGCAACTCCGTCTTCGAATAATCTCCAGCAAAAATTGATAATATTTGTTGCCTCGTGTACCACGAGCTTGCTTCCTCATATAAAACTACAAGTCGGGACACTATGGTGTCTTCCCCTGCGCCTCCTTGGATGGTATTGCGTTTCATGGAGACTTGTTCAAGCAACCATGATGAGTTACTTGGGGCGATGGCGTCTAGTACAACGTCAATTACCTGCTCGGCTTTCCTCCTATAGTAGCGCTGTGTCGACGATGAAATGGTCAGCACATCAGACTTGCATTGGGATCTTATGGGACTGACTCTGCCATCTGCTGTCCTCATGATGAACTGATTGAGGCTCTGCAGTTTGTGCTCTACTCGGGGTGTCGGTTGCCATTCTTGTGAGGTTTCAGCTTCTGGGACTGATCCTTGTGACGACGAGGTGTTGTGATCACTGGACTGCAAAACATATCAATGAACGTTTTAAAACGGGCTGAACTGACGCATTTCCAATAGTTCGCGTTCGGGAGCCAGGGGAATGGAGGGACAGAAAAGCACTCCTTCCTCCCTCACCCCTTACATCCTCCTTTCCTTCCCGTCTAATGTATGCGCAAACAGGTTTTCGAAGCTCAATTAACAACATATTAATATATTATCAACGTTTAATTTTATAAGTGTCTTCGACCTAATGTTTTGCTAGCTATGTAGAGCTTCTGAACTAAGTGTTCATATTCAGGACAAAAAATGTACAAAGTGCGTGAGCAAACAAACGAGAAAAAAACGTTGTGCGCGAGAGAATGGAAAACAACTGAAAGTAGGAACATTAATTTCTTATCGCGTAATAATCAGTTGAGTAAACATATATCTCTCACCTCACTTGTTAATAGTTCGTCTAATTGAAATCGCACGTGTGCGTGTGGCAATACGGGCCCAGTCACCTCGGTCTCACTGTCAGTTTGCTCCATGGAAAGCTCTGGCTGCCAGGAAGGCGGCGGAATATCGGGGAATGGCTCATTCATAGCAACACTGTGTTTCCCGCGGCAAGTTCTGCATATGCCTGTACCCAGTAGAGAGAAATCAAGTCATTGATGCGTCATTGGAGATATACTTACAAGAGTTTGTCAATGATGATTGCATTACAACAGAATATCATAGAGATAAATTTATGACATTGCTAAATACCTGTACCAACAGGAACGATGGTATTCCATTTCGTCTTGATATTCTTGGCCATTTGAAGGTTAACCTCCCTCTTTCGGGCTTTCCGAGTTTACGGTCACCATGTAGTGGATGCTGACACTTTTTTGAAGCCCTGAACTTGATGCCCAGTTCGTCACGGTGTTTTAAAAGGACAGATTGTAAAATCACTGCCATCTTCATCAAAAAGGCCCACGCGAGCAATAATGAGCTCCTTTTCAGAGGAAACACTGCTTTGGGCAACTTTTAGTTGCCTAAGATGAGGTTTCACATTGTTAGAACAGGCGCTCAGAGTGCGAAGCTGATTTTGACTAGGATACTGCCTGGACGAGACATTGCACTGAGTATTACAGTGCGTAGCAAAGGAACATGAAACTGTGAGTTGAGACATCATTCGTAGAACGCAAACATGTGTCGCAGTAATAACAACTGTGCAAGGTGTGCCGACTTATATAGCAAGCATATTTTCGATTTTGCAACATCTACCATCATCTACCGGACATATATGGTAATGTAAATATTGCGAGAACAAATTGCGAAAGTTATTACTGTCTTTTACATATGTTTATACATAGTTTTTGTTATTGGATTCCATGCAGTAAAAAGTATTATAAGTTTACTCAGTTAGCAAGGCAGACAGTATTAACAATATTGCGTGTTTTATAGTTGTACTTTGTTGAGAAGTATTGGAGATGTCTATTGCGTTACACAACAGGTCACGCGTTTGGTAAAACAATTAAAAACGAATACAGTACTCTTGGATTGAAATACCTTTATTGTGGATTTGAAGAGATTCTGTTATATTTGAGCTAAGAAAGTTGTACTTGATGTTTTTATTGAATGAAATGTAGATCAAATCACGTAATTCAGAATACAGCACATGTCGTCATGTTTCACTCGTTTGTCAACACCTCCAAAGATGGCTTCAGCACAAAATAAATATTATGAAAGCCTGTATTATATATCGCATAAATACATTATATCTGGCTGTGTAGTTAGAGATCATGTCTACCTTTGTTTATCTTGGGGAAATAGCCATTTTATCGATTATTTTGTGCCCGGTTTAGTGACATTTTTCGAATATTTCGGCACATATTTCTGATAATCTCGCATTTACTCTATTCTTAGATTATTCAGAGGGTTGTATGATCAATTAAAGACACAAGTGGGTTGGAGAAATGGTTGCATTTGCTCATAGCTTCTCATATTTACCGCTGTTGTGAGATGATATCGATCTAAAATTACTGCTGTTATGTGCAGGTTTGAGCTCGGCCTGCGCAAAGAAAATAACAGGTCCCAAAAATTTTATTGCCGATTTGCACTGACCAAGTATGGAACTGAATCGTGGTTCTAACATCTTTTCAATACAGGCGTGGCCATTGGAGATATTTGGCCTAAAAAAAAAACACCTTATTTTGGGAAGCCATTTTACATGGTTAATTATTAACATCCGTTGATTGACAAGACGTCAATCATATTACTTGAATTACTCATGTCTTGAATTCACAAAGGATGTAGGTATACTGGTGTCCAACCAAATTAAAATCTATTGAATTGTGCAAGTTTGAAAGCTCTCTACTTTTACTGTTTGTAAGGGTGAATATTTTGGGATTTTTTGGGAAAAAGCAAGGGGGTGGTCTAACCCCCCCTGGAAAATTCTAAATTGCTAACCACTTTGGCATGTTGAGTATTTGGGTGAAGCCTTTCATTTTGGTAAGTTTCATCGAAATCGGTGAGATGGCATGTATCACACCTGCCTGGTCCTCCCATGGACACGCTCTTAACGCCATGTAAACAAGCAAATAGTAAACTTTCGAAGTAGCAAATAAAAACGGGGTCTGTTTTTTTATTTCATAGGCACTTTAAGGCCTGGCAAACGGTTTCAACATTGCATTCAACATGCGTTCGATTTTGTTGAATAGCGATGTTGAAACGGTTTGCCACCCGCGTTCAACAACGTCCCACAAACAGTTTCGCGATTCTAGCTCGTCGATAAGGGTTTCAGTTTCGATCGTCGACCATTTTGATTTTGTTTTGCCTTTCTTTTCTGAATCCTTACTCTTTCTCTTGCGGGATCCATTAGTAATCTCTAATTCTAAATGATCTGGTTCTTCAAGAACGTCTACAAGAACGTCAGACTCGTCCATTATTGTTGATGAAACCTTGTTGACGCCACTAGTGTCACAGGTCGTGTCACACACTGCCGAATGTCACGTTCGAATGTTTTGCTTTGTTACCATGGATACGTCTTTTAATGCGCACGCGCGTACTCAACAATGTTGAAAGAGGGTGGCAAACGACCAAACGCCATTCAACATTTTCGAGAACAAAAGAAATGTTGAATCGATGTTGAAGCAAAGTTTAAACTCTTTTAAACTTCATTCAACATCAATTCAACACGATGTTGAACGTGTTGAATCGTGTTGAATTGATGTTGAATGAAGTTTTAAAAGAGTTTAAACTTTGCTTCAACATCGATTCAACATTTCTTTTGTTCTCGAAAATGTTGAATGGCGTTTGGTCGTTTGCCACCCTCTTTCAACATTGTTGAGTACGCGCGTGCGCATTAAAAGACGTATCCATGGTAACAAAGCAAAACATTCGAACGTGACATTCGGCAGTGTGTGACACGACCTGTGACACTAGTGGCGTCAACAAGGTTTCATCAACAATAATGGACGAGTCTGACGTTCTTGTAGACGTTCTTGAAGAACCAGATCATTTAGAATTAGAGATTACTAATGGATCCCGCAAGAGAAAGAGTAAGGATTCAGAAAAGAAAGGCAAAACAAAATCAAAATGGTCGACGATCGAAACTGAAACCCTTATCGACGAGCTAGAATCGCGAAACTGTTTGTGGGACGTTTTTGACAAAGACTATCACAATCGAGATAAAAGAGAAGTGGCCTACACAGAGATCTCAGACATTTTGGTGTTCAGCAGGAGCGAGGTCAAGAGTAAAATCGCAGGTCTTAGAATGCAACTTGGACGCGAGATTGTTAAAATCAATTTTATTGAATTGTGCAAGTTTGAGAGCTCTCTACTTTTTACTGTTTGTAAGGGTGAATATTTTGGGATTTTTTGGGAAAAAGCAAGGGGGTGGTCTTACCCCCCCTGGAAAATTCTAAATTGCTAACCACTTTGGCATGTTGAGTATTTGGGTGAAGCCTTTCACTTTGGTAAGTTTCATCGAAATCGGTGAGATGGCATGCATCACACCTGCCTGGTCCTCCCATGGACACGCTCTTAATAACAAGTGAATTGAGCTTCAGGAACATTTTTTATTTCGCGCACGAAGTTGGGCATTTTGGGTTTCAAAGTGCGACAATTCCCGCTCGGTCAAACTATAGAAATGTGATGTCATAAGTTGTGCAAACAAAGGCATACACAACTTATGACGTCACCGAGCCATTGTCAAGGGCCCAGTCTCTTGTCGCACATTTTGGTTGAAAATGATAATTTTCGAACCACGACAAAAAAATGTTCGCATGCTCAAAGTCGATGTTTAAATATAGCAAATGTTCGGATAAAGACCAAACAACAATAATGTTCAATAAAACAAGGATCGAAATTTTCGTTTCATAGGCACTTTAACTCTATTTTGTCGTCGACATTACATGCTGTACACCATTTTTTTCATGATGACAACCATGTTTGAGTTGTATGCTTTGTGTTCTTGCTGGAAGCTGACTCGTTGATTTCTTTGATTTTCTTTGTTGGAAATAACTGGAAAACGGGAATCATCTTGTGGTTATTGCAAAGCTGGCAAGGTGTTTTGACAGCTGTCTTCATTTCTAGGCAAGCTGAATTGTTGCTCTTGTACTTGAACTGGTAATACTTTTACATAATTTCCTTCCTTCTGGAATTGCTATGAGTGACATTTAATCTAAATTTCCCTCATTTTGCAAAGATGATGCTGTAGACATTGTAGACTGTATTTCATCTGAAATTGTTGGCAAATTTAATGCAAAAGTATCTCGACTCTGTTGAAAACACTGTCAATATGTCAAAACTCACATTTGTGAAATCATCATCAATAGAGACATCGAAAGTGAAAAATTCCTCCATGTTTTGAAAAAGCCTCAATTTTTGAAGGTGATTTCCTGTTGGTATGGTGATTTGTATCAATGCAGTGATTGGTGGATTTATCTAAAATCAGTAAAATGATTGGCTCGCATAACTGTCTGATTACAGGTGTCCGATTACAGCCAACTGTGCGATTACAGGGATTCCGATTACAACTTCCAGATTGATTAGTGAAAAATACAGCAGTCTGTCTGCCAATCGGATTTGAGGATATTGTAATAGTTATGATTAACAAGATATTCTTGTATAGGTGACACCACTAAGTAAGATGAAAGATGCCATCAACAAATTTCCAGCATCCATTCTGTTTAGCATTGGTTGACTTCTCCATGTGAACGTATGATCATTTAAGCATGTCATTACAACACAGTAAAGTTCCTTGAGTGTTTTTTCGGTTTTTGAAGAATCAATGCCCCACCAGGTATTTTGAGTCGTCCTGAGGTCTCAACATCTGATGCTGAATCTACTGTTTCCTCACTATCAGATTCTGAGTACTCTGATAGAAGGGACAGCCTTGTTTCTGTGGGGAAACAAATTGTGTGCGGTCACTTGGATAGGCTGTTTCTTGTGTTTCTTTCCTCACTATGAACAAATGAACATGTGTCCTTTGTTTGAGTCCTTTGTTCTTTATTATTAAAATAACTTATTTCAGTTTGTGTTCCTATGCTCTTTAGCAATAATTGTTTTCCTCGCATGTTAACTTGGCAGGATTGATGTTGCAACCTCCACTTGGACACCTTTTGACGTGCTAGGAATGTAGTCATTGCGTGTTTCACTGTGTGGTTCGCTGGCTAGATTTGTAGTATCTGGAAGAATTTCCATGGCTTCATCCTGTTGATCCATCGAGCAAGCAGCTTCAGAAATTTCGAAAATTGACTGCGGAAACTGAAAAGAATGATAAACGAAGAATATAATTCAAAACAAAGTAAGACCTCTTGTTTATCTTTATATTGTAGATGTTTTTCTGACAATATTCTTTTCTTTTCAAATGGTTGATGAGAAAATACTGTTGGAATAGCGCTAGACTTCAGTATTGGTTTGGGTTTTGCACCCATAAGTTCTGCTCGAAGGTCACTCTTGAAGCACATAGGTTTGAAGTGCTCCGAACAAAGTACTGTATGTTTAGAAATCTTGAGGTTCTCTCAAGACATTTTTGAGATCCATATTGCCCATACATTCTCATCTTTTGGAAGCCAATGAAAACCGTCATTTCTAGTCTTTTTTTAATCATTTGAGCAACCAAAGGCAGCACAATACACCATAGTTACTGTGTTTATTTCTCTTTCAGATCGCATACTGCATCGTAACCTACGTCATACATTCTTAAAATTACTGCTGATGGCTAATTCTTGAGTCGCCAGTCTCATATACAGGTCATGCAACCTTGATTTTCTCGAAAAACGTTGACATTGTGACCCCAAAAAACTCCCCAGAGTTGTTGTGATGACCATAAATATTTAAACAAAAAAGGTTGAATGTAGCATTCAGTTCTCCTTCAGAGGAGGAGCTCATACCTTCCCGTGATGCTTTGCAAAAGCAACTATATTATAGATTTTTTCATGACGTCATCAGTCACCTTCGGGCATCTCATCGAGGTGAGGTGTTGTGTCAAAACGTGCGATGTCTTTGTTTACTACGGCTTACGCAAAATCTACAGCTTTTACATTCACAAGACTGATTTATATTCACTGCTTATCGAAGGAAGGTTTTAGTGTTTATTTGAAGGGCTTTTTGTGTGCTTTTTTGGCATGCAAAGTAGTTCATGTAAGCTATTTGAGAAGTTTGCACCAAAGAAGAGTTTGTTTGGTACCGATGTACGTTGAAGGAGAACTTTTAGAGAACGTCTTCAAGGATTTTAATACCAAGCCCTGCACTGGTTCGCATAAAATCAAGCTGTGATATAACAGTAAGTTTGAATCATTTACAGTCGTTTTAATATTGTATTTTTAAGTTATAAATCTACCTTTGTTCGCTTCTTCGATCTCACGCTCAACTGATCACTATTTTATAGTTTGTCAATCCTAAAGACCCCAAAGAAGAACAGCATGGAACATTGATTTGGGATTTTGAAGTTCTTCGTGAGAGCAGTCCCGTTTGTACGATACCAGCAAACAATATCACTGAAGAAAGAGCAATAGATAAACATTGTCGACCGATCGAACTCTCCGAATACTCGTGTAATTGCTGCAACTATCAAGTTGGTAGAATGACATGTCTAGTGTCGTTTATACCTGACAATCTTGAAGCTCAGGGACAGGAAGCCTGCAATGATTTATTGGCGTCCATTGATTTAAACGAGAGCCCACAAGAAGATGAACGAGAAGAAGTAACGCCCCTAGAGCTTTTTGCCGAGAGCTTCAATGTCGCTGGCTCTCATCACGAAGACAGGTATCAGGAAGCTCTTCTGAAGTGTTCCAGACATAAAAAGAAAGACGTTCTTGTCCGGGCAAAGTTTGAACCAGACAATATACAGGATAAGAACGCCATAAAATTCGAAGTTTATTTGGATAGTGCCTGGCTCCATATTGGCTATTGTGGGGTTAAGAAAGTCCCAAAATTACACAAGTCATTGGCTAACGAGGAAGTGGAAACTGTATCTTTGGTTTTCGTTAAACGTCAGTGGTTACCATGGATAAGTAAATTCTGTTTTTATGCTTGTGTAAGTGTTGTAAAAATAGGTCCCTGGGAAAAAGATGACCCAAATAATCAGTATAACAGTGAACTTTAAGTTCACTTCATGTTGAAGTTGATATTCTGATATTCTTATTTAGTTTTATAAAATACACTTGTTCACAGTGATTCCATTTAATCAGTGAAATAAGATATAGTTGGGTGTTGACTATTTATATATAATAGATTTATTGTACAGAGTGATGGAACTTAATCTGTGAGAGAGATATTGGACTATTGAACATTACATGTAGTTTACCAATCAAACCATTACATGTAGTTTATGCACCTATATCAAAGTTAACCCCGGGGGGGGGGGGGGGGGGGGGGGGGAGGAGTTAACCCCATGGGGGGGGGGGGGGGGGGGGGGGGTGCGGGCATTGGGTGGGGATTTGAAAGTGTTGGAGGTCCTCAGTCGGGCAATTGATCGTTTGTTGCGTCCCAAGGGCATTTGATCTGACCGAAAGAGATGACATGTTGTTATTGAATTATGTTTCAATAAATGTTTTAAAATATTCCACTGAAAGTTCATTTTTGAATGGATATGGAAATAGTTGTTTCTGCCCTTGGGTGGGTCTTTTTTCATTCATTTGATCTGAATTTGTTTCCCACCCATCGGGATTTTGAACAAAATGTGTAGCTCTTGATCAAATCCCCCCCCCCCCCTCCCCCCCCCTCAGGGTTAACTTTGATAGGTGCATTACCAATGTGGTTATGTACCATCACTCTATATCTTTTAAATCACTATCAGTGTCAAATTGTTTTTCAAATTTTATTTAAAAAAGTTTCAAATGAATTATCCAGAGGACTGCAAAGATATCAGAATATGATTTCAAATAAAAATGTAATATTGCATTGAAGATTGCATCCACCCACCCTTGATTCAGTATCTATACAGTGATTTTACTTAACCTGTGATTGTAGACATTATTACATCCTTCCAATATGAGTGATGGCACTTCACCCGTGAAACAGATATTAACCAAGTAGATATTACTAGACACTAATTCCATTGTTTCCATTTGTTTTATTAGTCACTAACTATTAGATTTTGTTTCACGGGTTTAGTGCCATCACTCTAGGGTCTTTTAACTTAGTATTTCTATCCAAGAATTCACAGATTAAGTAAATTAAGCCACCAAAATTGCATTTCAACATTAAATTATTAAAACAAAGACCATACTCCAGACCATATTCATTCAACTTTATTTATTTATAGACAAATAATTAATAATATTATAAAGTTCTAGTTATGTTATTTTCTAAAGTTTTATAAAAGTATAATAAAACCTTTGAAATACTAAGATAAATTTAAGACATACGTATACTTCCAGGCAGCAAACATCATTATTTGGCTTGTTACTGTTATCGTTTAACTCCAAATTATGTAGTTTCCTTATAAATAAGGTTATAAACTATGTTTGCTCACATGTATATTATTGCTTCCATAAAGTACAGCATTTTTTGGACCAAATAAAATTATTCCAACCAAATCCACTGTGTATTGATGGTTCTTATAAAATAGAAAATATTTGGATAAATCCCCACAGGGCAAATTTATTTTCATTGGCATCATGAATGATCTTCAAATATGCTTGAAGACTTGAGATTTGCCAATCATTTTGATGAACATGCAGGTAAAATACTGCGAATGCTTAATTGACCACTTTTTCAATGGAGAAATGTTCATTTCTTTATAGAGGTTCAGCCATTTTACATTATAATATAGCAATGATATAACGCACACTCTGATTGGCTAAAATTGCTATGAACTATTTCCCCATGGGCTGCACACTCTCTAGATTCCATATCATAAATGAATTAGTCAACTCGTGTCCATGCACCCATAGCATTATAGACGCACTCTAGAAAATATAAAGAACTCTTAACAAGCTAGAGTTGCACTGGGCTACGCCTCGTGCCACTCTTACATGTACGCTTATTAGAGTTCTTTATATTTTCTCTTGTGCGTCTAAAACACAATGTGGACATGGACTCTTGTTGAATAATTGATTATTAGTTGTCCTTTTGTATTATCCACTTCCCATCAGTTACATGATCAAATTAAAGCTTGGTGATTTTATCATCTGTCAATCATACTAATTACTAACTAGAACTTTGGCAGAAGATACAATGATGCATTTACAAGTATTTTGGTCACATAATTTTGTATATGGGTGAAAAAGCTTTTCACATTCTAACACTATTCAAAATAATTTAGTATCTCTATTCAACAACTCAGTCAATTCCAGATTCACATAATTTATGTGGGAGGTAGGTTTACAACAGGACGATGTATTCTACGTACTGTGGTCTTATTACGTGCAGGCAGGAATGAGCGACCAGCGGTAAAGACAGAGGAATCCTCTCGACGGTTGATAGTTAGGCGATGAAGTCTCAAAGGGTGATTTACTGGTCCTTGGTCATCTTCTATCTCTGATGCTTCATTAAATGATGGTAGTTCCTCATCCCACTCTCTGAACCTTTCATTTGATGTCCAGTAGTAAAAAGGTATATTTCTATCCATCCTCTTACAGTACTCTCTGTAAAAACATTAAAGAAGGAAGATACTATACAATGAGATCCTATTGTAAATCACCAGTATACTATTTCGTTTTTGTTCAAAATTTTACCTAACAACCTTTCTCCAACAAGCTTTGAATTCCTTCAGAGTGAATATATTGCCTAAAAAACGATGCAACATGGCAAATATAGCCTCCACATCATCTGAAGTTCCAGCCCGAGGATGTTCTTCATAGCCAATGTCAATGCTCTGTCTTCTTCGGAACTCCATGCTCTCAATGTTTGAGGTAACAGCAATGACCGTCTCCCTTGAGAAACCACATATACCCTTGACAGGTCTAAGGAACAATAACAATCCAAAAATTATAACTCTAAATATAATTAAACATTTACAACAATGTACCGGGTATGTCTATTATTAAACAATCCATTTCTATACAAACAGATATGCATAATTTGACATTTGCAACATACAAAAATACCATTGTACATGTACCTATTAATATCAATAGTGGAGAAATCATAGCAAGTGTGATGCCATGGGATCCATTCGTCCAAAACCATATTCAACATGGCATAGTTCTTTCTTGACCGCTGGAGCTCTGTCAAGCCACGGCCATCCATGACGAGCTTTGTCCAAGAAAAAAATTCTCTGGGGGAGGTTTATTGTTGGTGTGAAGTAACGTCCATCATATTTTAAGTGTGTTTGCATAAGTCTTAATCCTCATGTCAACATATAGCAATTACTTAATTAGAACACGTTAATAGGTCTTAGGTCATCTAAGTTTCTGTCAACATCACATCATTTAGACTTGTAATCTTGCATATTGTTCTTGGATTATAAACCTGAAGCTGTAGCTGTCTGATCGATCGTGGACGAATTTAGTGGACTTTTTTTTCATTCACGCTCAGAAATCATAATAATCATTCAGTCTAGCTTAGCAGATGCTGCAATTGTTTTAAAAATCGCTCAGCATATACGTGTCGTGCTCAGTGATTTGTAACAAGATGCCTTTTTATTCCGTTTCCATAAAAATAATTACAGTAAGGTCTAATTATACTCGGAGTCGTTTCAGTCACACTGATGAAAACAAGCCATTCCTGTTTGATATTTGTATTGGAAATCGAACAATTATTCTCTTTAACTTTGCTAAAAACAGTAGTTGACGTCGATTAGATAATTCGATTGTTATTTAGCTATTTGTCGGTGTGACTAAATCGACTTACATATAATCTAGGTTGTACAGTTATTTGTAATTTTCTCTTTCTCTTTGTCTTTCTCTTCATCTTGCTCTTTATCTTGCTCTTTATCTTGCTCTTTATTTTGCTCTTTATTTTTGCTAAATTGGAGGCTCCTCCATTTTCTTAGCCGCCGCAGGCTTCTCTCTCGAAGGGGTGGCACCGGCACATATGTACATGCTGAAGTAAGAAAAGTGGGAATAAAAATTCAGTCAGGCATTAAATGTATACCATACTTATTGACTGTATATGTATATTCTATTCGCACCTCTATGTGTTTTCATTCGAACGCTGGTCGACATGGTCACGTGACTCTAACTTTCCGCCAAATTAAAAATCAAACAACTCAATCAAATTGAACTCCAGAAAAAGTTTGTATCTGATGTTTGGCTCCTGTTTTAAATCTACCAACTACTGTTTACTGATTATGGGTCTGTTTTAAATGCAACTACACATTTTGCGCTTATATATTTTGACAACTTCGACACGCAGCAATGAGCATGCAGAATGAACTTACCATCTCCATCCAACAAGGCACCAGAGGCCATATACTCTGGTGTACTGGGAAAATCTATATCCCAGAAGCCCGGTGGTGTTCTTGGTGCAGGTTTGTTCTCTGACCGATGCCTGCAAGATGCCTGCACACGCTTTCCTCTCTCTTGTTCCGTAAATGAATTATAGTACTATGAAGGAGTGAGATATATTTTAGCTGGAATAAAGGACACATTTAAAGTGGTAGTTTACGATACTTACTGCCTCACAATCTCTGCATGGATATGCAGGGTCTTTCCACCTCTCCCTTCCTCGTTTAGGCATCAGTACGGATACTAGATTGAACGTATATAAAGTACGCTAGCTAACAGAAAGTGGATGCCTACAACGTCGTGTACTCGATCGAAGACCAGGCAGTGACCAATCAAAGCGCGTATCCTTTGACAGTATCCTTTCAATGTAATTATTTATTGACATAAATATTAAAAACAAACAGGCTTCATTGTGCGTTCCGGATGCGATCAATGTCCATCCTTGTGAGTTTATGGTTTCAAACGCTGTGCCGTGGGAAATATGCCAGTCGTGGCAACATTTCGCGCGCAATCTTGAAACTTGAACTTGAACTTGAAAATCGATCAACAAAAGTTGAGTACTTTGAATTCACATTTGAATTGCCCATTTCAAAAACGAGCAGGGAACTGGGGCGAATTTAGTGTCGCAAAGGATTCTGGGATCGTTACCAGGGACGCTTGCGTTTCTTGTACTGAAGCAACATGGAGGATAAGGTCGTAGAGAGTCAAAACAAGACACAATTTACACTTAATGAAGTAGATATTCCCGGAGCAAAGTTGCTAAAACCACCTGAGGAATGTACTTGCTCTATTTTGCGAAGATGGTTGCTCTGTAGAGGAGCAAAAACAAGTGGAAAACTTGCTGATCTCAGACTGAGGTACGATCGTGTCGTCTACATGTGTTGAAAGTTTAATCATTTGAAACGCCAAAGGTTTCACGGGTACTTGGTAAAGTTAACAGTAGAAGATGTAAATATTAAAACGATATATTTTGTTTCTTGTAGGGTCAATTATTATATCCAAAACAAGCTAGATACAAAGTATTTACGCGATCCAGATGGCGGCCTTCATGTTCTTAGAAAAAAAGCTGAAGCTGGCCTTCTCCCCCAATCTTCTCCAGAAGAATTACAAAGTTATCCCACTGAGGGATACAGCGTGGACTTATCCAAGATTCCTAAAGTTACGTTTGGAACTGTCTGGAAGTTTATGATAGATATAGCATGGAATGGAAAAGACAGCTGTCCACTGCCAAGCCCCTAGTAAAAGGCTACAATTTCTTTATGTCAAAGCATGTCCTATCTGTGTATCACCTTTTCAAAGACTCTAAGCATTACATCAAGAGCCAGGTCTTACCTTCTATGAAGAAAAGTGTGGTTTATTCTTGTTTTCTCAAAATGTCTTCTCTTGGCTTTGTCCTCTCAGCTAAATGTGGGTGCCCAGCAGGTGTGGATGGGAGATGTAACCATGTTTGTGCCACGCTGTTTCTCTTGGATTCTCTTTGCAAGAAAAAGGGGTTAAAATCCTGTTCTGATGATGTTTCGTGCACTTCAAAACCGTGTCAATGGAATGTGCCACGCAAGAGAAAGGGATCCGTTGAACCAATCTCTACTATGAAATTCAGAAAGCATGACTACAACAAGAGGAACAAAGTTGTGGATCCTGTGTGTGAAAAACCTGTGCAGAGTGAACCACTTGTTGGACATGATTGGAGCAAGGAGAGATTGCAGGGACTATTTCACAAGCTTAAGGAAATTGAACAGAAGACAAAGCAGTCAATAGGATGGTGTCACATTCTGCCTCAGGATATTCCAGAGAAGTGTTCCTCAGAGGTTGACAATGGGCTTCTTTCTCCAATCAAGATGAAAGACAGTCCTGTTTCTATGCAAGGAATTAAAGAGAGGATTGAACGTGTAAAATGTAAGCTATTTGTAGGTCCTGAACAAGCTGCAGAGATTGAGGAAGTAACCAAAGATCAGTCATTGAGTAAATCCTGGCATTCCCACAGACAATACAGAATAACTGCATCAAAATGTTACCGAGCCGCAGTCCTTAAGGACACAACATCACCCACCAAGGCTATCAATGACATTTTATATGCTAAAGTTTTGCCTACAAAGCAGATGAAAAAGGGATTAGAAATGGAATCAGAAATAATGGCCAGATATATAGAACATCAGCATAAATGTGGACATAAGGACCTTTCAGTAGAAAAATCAGGCCTAATTGTTGGAAAGTTTGAGGATGGCTTCTTAGGTGCAAGCCCGGATGGTCTTGTGTGTGATCCTTCTGTCCCTGACAGTAAAGGTCTTCTGGAAATGAAATACATTGAGACACAGCAGGATGAAAGCTTGGAAGATGCTTTGGTTCGGAAGTATGTTTGTGTGAGAAGAGATGACAGCACCCATTCTATTAACAGAAAGCACAAATATTTTTATCAAGTTCAACAAGGGATGTACCTAACTGAGACCAAATGGACAGATTTTGTTGTTCTTGGATCACAAAGCCCTGGAATTTTTGTTGAAAGGTTATGCCATGACCCTTTGTGGTGGGATAACATTAAGATAAAGCTTGGAGCCTTTTATCATAATTACATTTTACCAGAAATAGCATACCCTAAAATTAAATACGGACAGCCAAGAATTCATTTTCCCAGAAGTAGCTAATAATAATTTCAATTCACTTGTTCATTCTCAGTCAATTTAGTTTATTTTTCATGTAAACCCTGAAAACATCAAGACAGTAGTTCTAATAAGAATAATAAAATTATTGTAAATATATAATTAAATAAGGGCCAAACTATTTATTTAGTGCTATGCTAATTTACTGTTATACTCTCAATTGATGACACTGACTTTCTACTCATTTCGCTTGATAATGGTGCCTAGTCGACACCGAAACGTCACCATA
Organism: Actinostola sp. cb2023; assembly: GCA_033675265.1. NCBI lineage: Eukaryota > Metazoa > Cnidaria > Anthozoa > Actiniaria > Actinostolidae > Actinostola > Actinostola sp. cb2023. The sequence continues at coordinate 111,937 of JAUJYZ010000545.1, forward strand.
ATTTCCTTTATATTTATAACATTATGTACATCTAAATCGTTACTTATATAATTAAATGTATAATATAATGGCACATCTATATTCATGTACAATAAAGATTAACCACTACATGAAGTGCAATTTTTATAAGATGGTTAGAGTGCAAACACTAAATCCATGCATCACTTAATTATTTAAACAATAGAAATGTCCCTATTAAATTAGTACTATTTATGGTGCAAGGATTTGGTATTTGCATTCTATTATGATTACTATGTTATATGTGGTTAAATGAAATTTAGGCAAAGTTAAACTAAGCCAAGGGTTCGCTATCTCCAGCTGGTGGTGTGCATGCACACTGGAGAGTCGCATTGACCTCCAGCGATCGTCGGCTGCTGGAGTTATCGGATTGTGTGTGATGCTCTATAGTCATTTGTCGCTTTAGCCTGAGTTGCGACCTTATTAGGTCACTGTGTGTGTATGCTAATTCACGTGAGGTTTGGCCGTATGCCAGGTTTTGATGGGCAACCAGTATAGGTAAGTTTTTTCCTATCCAGGTAAGTTGTTTCCTATTAGCTTGTGTGTTTGGCATGTGTTTTGTATCTCGCCCCGGGACAAGTGTCAGCTTAGATTGTAATTAGCTATTATCCACGTGTCCAGTTCATGCTGGCCACGTGATTGTGATATCACGGGTCGTTGTGCGTGTACTTGGTACAAATCGCACGGTTCACATTACTGCTGTGTTTTGAGCTGTGTGTGAGTAGTGCTTTTCCACGTCCGAATATTAGTTCCCCTCCCCTTCCCTCCCCTGTGGTAAATTTAGTTTTATTCTCCTCTGATTTAATTCTCCACTGATTTCTCAGTGTGACGGGTGCTCAGTGGGTTGTTGAGACAGGGTTGCTATGGTTACCACTTGTAACCAGGGACCTCCCACTGATCAAGCACTTAAGCCAAATTCATCTTGGCGATGAGTTTAACTGTAAATTATCAAGAGACAAGAGGTGGTAAAAAATTGCTCAATGCACCAATAACAATTAAAATATCTGAAGCATAAGGTGCCATAGTAATGGGAATCCTCCGGTCTAATATATGCCAGTTTTTGATTCTCTCCATGAGGCGTTCAACATGTATCCGAAGACTAGCTATGGCCTTGTTCCTGTTGCTTTCCTCACTTGAAAATTGTTTTTTTCCTTTGAGAAAAGCTGGAATTACCAATGATGCACCAACAGATGCTAGCTCATCTTGTACATTGAACCCTTTGTCAGCCATGACAGCATCCCCAGGTGTAAGAATGTTCAAAAAATTACTCTTGATTGTAATCTCTTTATCAGAGGTACTGCCAGGAAAGAAGTCACTAACAAATGCTAGAACTCCACTTGGTGTAATACCAAGCAATGCCTTCATTGTGGGTCTGCTCTTGTATGAAGAGTAACATGCTGATTGATTGTTTAAAGCAGATGGTCTCTCCATCTCTATCTCAGTGCAATCCACCACAATAACTACATCAGGGAAAAGGTCCTTAAATGGCTGAGGGCTATAATGTTTAAGGATTTCCTTTTCTGGTAATTTTATCAGAGGACCAAATTCTGCTCTTAGGAATCTCAGCCATGTTCGTATTATATTCGAAACAGTTCCTATGGCTATCCCAAAGCGATGAGCCAAATCTCTTTCAAAGAGTCCAAGTCTCAGTCGCATGAGAACTAATACAAATTCTTGAAAGTGAGAGAGTGATCGTGGTCTCCCAATCTTTGGTGTATGTCCACGTTGTGTCGTCTCTAAGTCGTTGGTTCGATCCTCAATAATTTTGAAGCACATTCTTAGCATATCGTAACTTTGAAGACCAGTGTAAAATTCAATGTCACTGTCACTTGCTTTATACTTTTCAATGTCGAAACGACCTTGCTTTCTCATGTCGCCCTTCAATTTCGTGATTTCTGCTTTCAACGTCTCGAGTTCTTGGCGAAGAAATTTATTTTCATCTTTGAGTAGTCCGTTTTCTTGTTGGAGTAGTTTGTTTAGCTCACAAGAGCATGACTCCAAATCTGTTTGAGTATCAGTGGAAATAGAGGCAGGAATCTCATCTCTTTCAGGTTGTTGTTCCGTCTCCATGGATTCAGTTAGACTTAGAGACACTTCAGATTCGCTGTTTCCCTGATAATCCACGGTCACTTTCTTACGTTTGTACGAAGCAATCTTCTCTGGACTGAACTTCTTGATTGCTCTTCTCTTTGGCGTTTGTACAGTCCACGGAAACAATGTTGGAAGGTGAGTTCTGCTTAGCTTTTCACCTCCTTCCCAGTGATCGGCACAGATTCTGGTGCTCGGTGAATTCAACTTCAGACTGTCATTACGAAGGATAACTACGTATTTTCGACGAAGTTCAGGGTCCGTTGGAATACAGTAAAACTTGAAATTGGATGGCTTGTTTCGATGGTTATTACTACAGCCAGGAATACAGCAATTTAACTTCGTCATTTTCGATATTCTCTATTATGTTGTTGTAAACTCAGCTGAATGCGTCCCTGGTAACGATCCCAGAATCCTTTGCGACACTAAATTCGCCCCAGTTCCCCGCTCGTTTTTGAAATGGGCAATTAAATTATCCGTTAGACTAATCATTTACAAAATTACCATTCACATTTACCATTCATATTTACTATTTGCTACTATTTGGGCAAAAAAGTAAAAACGGCCACAGGGAGCCCAGTTTACTAGTTCCTGAATGCCTTACCCTCCCCTCCCCTGCACTTCCTGTGTCGCTTGTACAAGTAAACTAAATGAACAATACTTCTATTACTCAGTGAATAGCAAAGTACAACTCACTGTCAAGTTGGTGTGAAAACTTAATATTTTTCAATCGAAAGACTAGTTAATACATGACCGAAGCGGGAAATTCAAGTTTTATTTGGAAGATGATCTCTGGGAACATAGCATTTGGCGCCGAAAAGCAATGGAGGAAAGCTCTCCGCCAGCTTTTTGGCCAAATCGAGTCGTCGGTCCTTCACTCAATCCAAACAAGAACTGGTTTGTCGTCTCTAAATATATATGTGGTGTTCGGCCAAGAGATTTTGCGAAAAACTATATATTCACTCGATTTCCAAGCGAAATTAAGTACGTTCCGAGGAACGAATTATGGCACGATGGCGGTAAACGATTATTCGATGTGGAACTGACTGAAAAGGGGAAAGAATGCCAAAAGCAACCAAGTAAGCTTTACGTAACTTCAACTTTTGGCCTTCTTGTCGGTATTCTACGCCAGCGAGAGTTTCCAGTGAATGGTTTTGAAGAGTCTGGCCTCTTCAAATCAGCTTATAAGTTATTGAACGATCTTAGTTCAGAAAACGAAAACCACGATTACAGAAGCTCAGCCTCCAGCTCTGCATTCTTCTCAAGTGATGACTTTGGTGAGGCTAACGAAGCTCTGCACAAGAGCAATGAACCACCTATATCAGGCAATGGAAGTGTTCCCGCCAATTCTATGAACATCAAAGAAATAAACAACAGCCCCCTTGGTTCAACAAAAAAAAGAGAGCCATAGCAGGTCACTGCAAACAGATTTTTTCTCAGTTAAATGAGGTTTGTGGAACATACAGAGAATCACTTTCCTCTGTACTTGGGAATTATTTCACCAGTGCCAGGTCAGAAGAAGAAGAAAACGAAGTGAGAGACATTATATCCAGCGTGGCTGACTCTATTATACAAGCTAAAGGATTAAAAAATGGTCTATCTGAAATTTTCTCTGGCGAGGTCCTTCAAAGTATAATGAAGAATATGAGAGTACCTGACTGGACTCTATTATATTTCAAGCTGAAGACCAGATTCCCTGATTCTGCTTGGCAAACTATGCTGAATGTCACTCAGTTGGGAAGAAGTGGAGTAAGTACAGTAATTTATTAGTATTTTGTTTTGTATTTGTATTACGGGGATCTTTAATTTATTTATTATTGTGTTTTCTGCTAAAAAACACATGGCAATTGTACCCCTCTCCCCCACAATAATTTTCAAGGAGAATTGTATTACCCCACCCCAGCAATAATATGATAAGTGTAGCTCCCCCCTGATCCAATATACTTTTTCTTCCTTTATAAATAATAATTCATTAAATTGATTGGGGTAGCCTGGTCCTGAGTCCAAGTCTTGGTTCCATATTGTATATATATTCATTTGTTTATTGTATACATTCAATATGTACACTTCTCCTGAATGAAATGCTTGCAAAAAGGTTTTTTACTTGGATTGCCTGAAAATATATAAAAGCTAAAACTTTACCCCTAATGATTTGATATCACAATGTACCCTCCTCTTTCAATTAATTTTGATAATTTCAAAACACCAGTCCCGCTGCAACATAATAAATAAAATGAATGGTCAATAAGTGTTCATGACTGTACGAGAAAATAAAAATGACTATGACAATGATGCTGGAAATGAGAATTATGATAAGGATGGTATTATTGTAGTTTTTGTGTGTGAGGTCGGTGTTTACATGTACAAACACTGTATGTACAAATGTATATACTATTGTTTTAATCTCTTTTTGTAGAGGAATTCAGATACTCCAATTTTAATTACCAAGAATCAAGTCAAGGCCATAAAAGCTTTGGTTTTCAAGGTGGTAAGACACGCTTTCAGTGATGAGAAAATGGACACAGACTTTGAGGCTTACTGTGTTAACCTTCCAACTGTGCTTGCCTGGGCTATCAGAGAACAAAATTTGAATGCCTGCTCTGATAGTACTAACTTAGAATTCAACATTAAGCTTGATGGCAGACCACTTGGAGGTACATCTTTGATTTTGGAAGAAAATGATATAAAATAATATTGCAATAGTGTTTGTAATTATTGTTTCTTTTTATTTGTATACATGTACATGTACATAGGAAAGAATCAGGTTGCCGTAGGTGTTGTGCCTATAGGTTTCAAGGATAAGAGTTCTGAAAGTGCTCTATCTGTGTATCCTATTGCAATTGGTAATTGTAAGGAAAAAAGGTATAAATTTATATTATGATATTTTTGTAGAGTAAAAAAGAAACAAAAAAACCCCACAAAAAATAACACAGCACTGTCATGGCACATCCCCATCATGCCATGGCTTACAATTAATATGATATACATGTAAGATTAAACAAATACATGTATGATTGTGAATTGTAACAAATATCGACCGGTACACTAATGTACAAATACTTCTTCAATTTTAGGAAAAGTTTGAAACAACTAATTGCTGTACTAAACAACCAGAAAAATGAAATTAAAAAGAGTGGTCTTGTAGTGGATGGGAAACAATACAACATAAAGTTCACAGGTAAATTTTGAAGATTAGTGAAGTACATGTGCAGTATTACTGTCAGTATTGTTGATAGAATTGAAAGCCAGTACCCAGGTTAACTGGCGGCACCAGTGTACTCCAAACAATACCTGCCTTTAGTATAGAATTGAAAAGGTTAGCCTAAAATAGTTTCTAAGTTGCCCCCTTTTGTATAATTTACAGTGTACTTTCCTACCTCAAAAAATGAAACCCCTGGATTTGCTAAATGTGTAAGCTGTTTATTGTCAACTCCAATAGGTTAATCTTTACTGCTAAACACCAACTCTACATGAATATCACAATTGTATCATTTGTATTATTAATTAAGTTACCTTGGACTACAAGGCACTGTTACTACTTTTGGCAAAGGATGATGATGAAGAATTTGTGCTTGGAGGGAAGGGGCTTTCCCGCCAGTTTTGTGCATTCTGTAATGCAATAAGGGTAAGTAATTAACGCATTTCTTTCTTCTCAATTTTTCCGGAAAGTGAGGGTCAACTTACATGTACATTGTATAATTAAATGACTGTTTTTGGGCAATGAATTCACAGAGATCGATTAAGATGGCTCCATATAGTTTAAGCGTGCGTGCCCGCGCAAGACCTTGAGCATGCGCAATAATGGAACTTGAATAATTTTTAATTTCATGACGTCATGCGCGGGCAATCTTTTTTGAAAAGAAACTCCAAAACTACACAGTAAAATATTTTCATATTTTTACATTTTTTTAGTAATATAAAGCTACAGTAATTAACATATTATGAAAAAAATTGGTACTATAGATTTTTCTATATTGCAAAATCGATATTTTGCAATATTTTGGAATCTGTAGTGCGGAATGTTTCAGTTCTTTGTCAAATGAAAGGTGAAATGTAGAATTTTCATAATAGAGTCTTAAAAAGATTCACCATGTAAACCGTGCGTTTTTATTGATTTTATGAGAAAAATGACCTTCGTTAAAGCTGGCATGGCGTTGCTATGGTAACCTATCGAGTGATCATTTCCATATAAAGCAAATGATCTGCCATATGGTTGGTTGAATGGGTGTCAAATTATACATCTGTAATTAGCTATAAGACGCTTTTTACATTTGGTATAAAGGCCCTTAAAAATTGTTATATAGCTGTGATTTTTGAAGGTGTAGCGCTGCCTGTGATTGGTTGATTTGTGGTCACGTGACCGTGCTGAAAATATATGTGTTTTTTTTCTTCTAAAAACCATTTGTTTTCTTTTTCTAAGGCTATTATAACAAAACGCTTAATGATCAATAGCCTCCTCTGGAAATACAATGTAGCTACATGTACATGTAGTTTTGTTTTCCCTCAAGTGTTGGTGTTTCCCTCAAATTTGTTGAAATTTCTCTCAGAGCCATACATTAAATTTATAATAATGACTTTATTTTTTAAATTTAAAAGGTTTGTACAGATCATGGTGCAAACCCAGAAGAAACCTGTATTGGCTGCCTTACTTCCAAAGCAAATATTGGAAGGTAATTTAACCTAGAAATATTCAATCTACAAATTATCTTGGACAAAAAGAACTCTCAAAGCTTGAATAAATTATGCATTGTACTTACAAGAGGTGCTTATAGAGGCCCTCCGATCCTTCTACCCCCTCAGGTCCAGTGTTGTTCCAATTTGATTACTTTTGGCCTACTATTTATTTTACAAATGTTTAAAGAAGTACAGTACTCTTCATTCATAAATAATTTATTGTTGTTTCATTCAGGTCTCAAGGGCTCAGAGATGATGTTACCTTTCTTCTAGAGGAGGATCTCAGCCACATCAACCTGTGCTCTCTACATTGCGAAATGCGTAATACCGAACAGTTAATTGGGTCTTTAGGTTACCTTTCGTACAGGATTGGAACCCTTGATGGGTTAAATGTTGCCCTTGCATGCTATGGTCCAGAAAATACCAGAGATTTTTCTCGTGTTCAGGTTAAGGAGAAACCAGGACAGCAGACTTCAATTAACAGGGCAAACATCAAAGTGGCTTCTTTTTCAGGTTTGAGTATCAGTATATTTTTAGATGTTATAAACACTTGTTCATTATTATTGGTACTAAAAGTTGCAGCTCAATTTAATTGGCACTTACATGTAAGCACTGCTTTCAACTGTAATGGCCAGTGCACCATAATTTCGTCATGAAATTAGTTATATCAGTATAATGTAGAAGTTTCATGACGAAATTATATATCTCTGCGAAGTTATGAACGATTTAAATTCTGAAAAAACATCAAAACGAGGCTGGCAACGCATGACGGCAAAATCCCATACTGAAGTCTATAAATGTCATCCCTGATAACTTTTTGAAATTTTATCCTATGCCAAAATTTCCAAAATTTCCAGAAATGTTCTTTTCGATTAGCCATTACCAAAACGAGCAGGGGACTGGGACCAAGTCCCTAAAACTAATTCAATAAGAAACTAGCAAAATTGAGCATCATTTTCTGAGAGAGCAGATCAAACTTAGCTAGTCTGGGGTGTTTCATCAGGGGTTCAAAACACTGAGAAACTAATGACGGCCTCATGCTTTTATTGTTTCAAGGTGTTTTGAATCCCCTGATGAAACATAAAGCAAGAGTTGTTGATATGGCTTCTCAAACGATTTAATAATGAATGATTATCTGAATTGTTCTTGAGTCTCCTGAGAAAATAACATAACAATTGCTTTTGTTCAATTTAAATTGATCTGGTTTAATTTAAATTGAACTGGTTTAATTTAAATTGAACTGGTTTAATTTAAATTGAACCAAGGAATCATTTTAAACTACAACATACATGTACAATAATTTCAGTGTCTTGATCAGTGTCTTGAGCAGTCAGTCTTGATTGAAGTTCTTCCTCCGTTATCAAGATACATCCACCTGATCCAAATCGTGAGAGCTGATTCGTTATTGAGCTAATGAATTATTAATGAGTTTGAGAAGCATTTTTCAACTGAGGTCTGTTATGTTGCCTATTGTTTCGTGCCATTTGATGGTTTCAAATACTCATTATAATAACTGTATGTAGTACTCAGTATTGGTTTGCTACATATATTTGGTTTCAAGTCATAAATATTATAATGTTATTGTAATTTTAATCTACCTTATTTTATCAAAGTTTTATTTTGCAAATTTGTATGAAAAATGTCTATATGCATGGCCAGCACCATCATTACTGTACATTTGTGTGTGTTTATGGCCATGACTTATACATGATTTTGTACACATATAATGCAAGCCAGGGCCCGGTTGTTCTAAAGTTAGTTTAACGCTATAAACCCAGGGTTAAATAAGGCTTATCCAATCAAATGGCCATACTAGCTATATTTAAACCCTGGGTTAGCGTGACTTGCTTTTGAACAACCTCAATTATATTATTGTTGTTTTCTATAATTATACAGTACATACAAGATATACTTGATAGTGGAATTTTCAACAGAGATTTTGGAACTCACCAGGAAAAAGTCCCTATTAAGGATTGTCCAGGTTTGCTTCTTAATTTGTATATTTTTTATTTATTTTTAAATCCATAACCCAACTTCAGCATCTTGTTCATATTGAGTATTAATGCCCACAAAAACATTTTTTTAATTTGTCATATGATTAAATGTTTTCCTTTCTCTAGACCTTCATAAGTTTTTGCATGATTCTTTGGCATATTGGGACAATAGACAACAGGAGGTGGCTGACACATTTGCACAATTTGTTACAAGACACAAAGGGAATCAACCTGATGTACATGTACTGGAACCCAAGAGAAAAAGACGAAAAACTGTTGCCACCAAGAGGGAATCCAATTTTTCACAAGATTTTTCACATTATGCAGCTCAACTTCATGTAGAATTTTTTGTTAAGGTAAATATTGTGTGAATGCTTTTACTGATATTTATTATAATATTATAGTCATCTCACTACGAGTGCTCAGATTAGCTGAAACCTGTGCTCCTCCAGAGAAAGGAGTATGGTTGTTGACACTGAAATGGATTCTGAAATGGGCTTTGACACTTGGTAAATAACAATGTTGTTTATTGTTGGACAGGTGTGCTGTGAATGGAGAAACATTGCCTTAACCATGCGTGATACTGTGTTTGGTGAAAATGATGACCAGCTTATTGATATACATGATGTTAAGGTATTTCTAGGCATTCTTCTAGATCCAGATAGAATACCCAAAGCAGTAACAATTAACAGTACATATTTCATTATCTTATATTAGTGCAAGGAATGGGGATTCCTCCTAAAGAAACTTTTTGGTGTCCACCTTGGCACTGGGGACTATGGGCATTTGACAATAGACCATAGTGCGATGCTCTTAAGAGGCTTCAGATCTATGCGTCATTATTCAGGACAGGGATTCGAGTCATCACACAAATTGCACCGCCAGTTGTTTTCAAGGGCTACAAACCATGATGCTTCAGGCCCAGGACAATCATGTAAGTTCAGTCTTGAGATAACAACAATATACACTAAATGCAAATATGGCATCCAATTTGTATTGCCATTGTTCTATAAAGTTAAAACAACTAGAGGGCTACTATTGAGAGTTATGGTATGTCTTAGCATTATTGTATTTTTTTTCTGCACATCAACCTGTGCAGTATTTAATATTATGTAATTTAATTCACTTTTGACTTTCTTTCTCATTTTAAGTGGACCAGATACTAACACACTGGTATTCCACCTATGTACTTGGACTACGATATTCATTCAGAGAGGCTGTAAAATGTTTGAATTCAGGTTAGTTGAGTGTTAAAAAAATGACTCTTTTCTGTGCTGACATAAATCAGGAAATACATTATGATGGATCATCATCAATAACAATGAAATGTATATTTGCATTAATATTCTCATTTTCAGAATTGAAGTTCTTGTTAAACTTTTCACTTTTCACATTATTATTGTTATTATTAATATTTTTATTATTATTATTTATTACCTTTGCCTCTGATTAAATCAGTTACTCAGCTAGATTAACTTACAAGTTATTCTGAGTAAATTTTATCTATTCTCAGTTCTTCTTTTTTTCTAAGTTTGTAAATATTTTTGTCATGTTAAGGTAATAAAGTTGTTGTTGTTAAATCCTCAAATAAGTGCCCCCCTTTCAATCAAAATCTGAGTTTGAGGAATTATAGTGACATTTACTCTTTGACATTTATGTAGGAAAAAGACATTTTCATTACCGAGGATGTGGGTGGCGAGCAAAGGAAAAACAAACTGATTGGTCGAATGAAAAGAAAGTGTGGATCAAGGTAATCGACGAATTATTCATTGAAATGTTTGGTGGAAATTTCCTTGAGTATGAGTATGACAGTACAAGAGGGACAACTGTTGCAGGGGATGTGATTGCAGCACTGCTGCTGTATTCTCATACTTTATGGGAAATAGGTTTCAAAGAAAAGATTGAGAAGTGCTCTTTAGCAGATAAATCAGGTCACAAACCAGCCAAAGTGTCAGGTCAGCAGCCTTCCACGCCACCATCATCATATAATAGCCAGCCTTCAACACCATCAACTAACCCTTCTACGACAACACCATCACCTGTTCACAAACCAGCCAAAGTGTCAGGTCAGCAGCCTTCCACGCCACCATCATCAACTAATAGCCAGCCTTCAACACCATCAACTAAACCTCTCTACGACAACACCATCACCTGTTCACAAACCAGCCAAAATGTCAGGTCAGCAGCCTTCCACGCCACCATCATCAACTAATAGCCAGCCTTCAACACCATCAACTAAACCTTCTACGACAACACCATCACCTGTTCACAAACCAGCCAAAATGTCAGGTCAGCAGCCTTCCACGCCACCATCATCAACTAATAGCCAGCCTTCAACACCATCAACTAAACCTTCTACGACAACACCATCACCTGTTCACAAACCAGCCAAAATGTCAGGTCAGCAGCCTTCCATGCCACCATCATCAACTAATAGCAGCCTTCAACACCATCAACTAAACCTTCTACGACAACACCATCACCTGTTCACAAACCAGCCAAAATGTCAGGTCAGCAGCCTTCCACGCCACCATCATCAACTAATAGCCAGCCTTCAACACCATCAACTAAACCTTCTATGACAACACCATCACCTGTTCACAAACCAGCCAAAGTGTCAGGTCAGCAGCCTTCCACACCACCATCAAGCTCAACATATCCCTTAATTCCTCCATCAACTCCTGGTCACAAACCAACCACAGCCAAAGGTAATCTATCTCTACATGCCATGATGTCTACTGAGTTAACACGATGGGAAACGGCTTCCATGACAGAATGGCTGCCAAGAGTGTCGTATGTCACTCCAACAATGACAGCCCTCTATGGAGCATTTGGTGGAGTAGATCCGTGTTTGTTGGCTGAACGTCCATGTGAAGCTGTTGCAAATAATGCTGAGACACTGGTTAGTCGTGAGAGAATGAGGAGTAAAAGGAATCCATCGGGTGTAAGGATTACTGGTTTCGGAGATTTCGACCTAGAAGGACTGGTGTTGTTGAAGAAGTTTTGTTTTTTTCGTAACACAAAACAAAAAGTCATGGCTGAAGATAAGTGGATTTGCACCCCTAATGAGAAAGAGATGATAAAATATGCAATGTGGCACACAACCTCGTATAAACCAATACTTCAGCATTATGGTAAATCAATTGACCCACTAAACTACTGTGAACTTGTAGAAGAGAGATACATTGATAACTTTGTCATTGACATTTGTATTGGAAAATTGCTGGAAAATGCAAGTGAGAGGGGTCTTCAAAACACATTGTATCTACCAACAGAGTTCTTAGTTTGGATGACATCAACTGACAATGACTTTAAAAAAGAACAATTGAAGAAAGTGGTGAACTCTTGTACAGCTAATATAATTTCACAAGTCCTGTTTCCTGTCCACTTTCAATCTGCAAGTCACTGGGGGCTTGTTTATGTTGACCTTGATGGCCAGGAAATGTTGTTTGATGATGGAATGAAAATCCCCATTCCACAAAGCAGTTTACATCTGTTGAAGAATGGACTTGACATCCTTTCAGAGCTGTATCCATCATCAAGATTCCAAACAAAGTTCTGGTCACACACTGCCAATCTTAGACGCTTTGGTATGCCTACACAAAAGTATTCCCAACACAGCATTGTTGGAACTGGTAGCTGTGGAATTGGAGTCATTCTGTCTGCCAGGGACTTCATTTTCATGGGCCCAAGTGCAACGAATAACATTTGCTGGACATATTCCAATATGGAATATCATAGGGCAAGACTGTTGCTGCAAATACTTGATTGGTCAAAGTGATTTATCAAACAGACCAATAGAGTGGTTTCTGTATGAGTGGGAACCCTACAGAATGGAGTTACAGTCACGGTACTGTATCAATATCATTTGTTCAACCAATCACAGCACACAAAAAGCACTGATTGCCCAATCACAATGCTTGGATAAGGTACCATCACTGTCACAGCATGGTTCAGACAGTGCCGTAATCATTTCCCACTCATATGGAAATAACTCTAGTGCTACATATACAGTCTTGATTAATTGATTGCTATATTAAGTGTCATTGTCTGAGAAAACCGGGCAGAGTTGAAAGACGCTAAAATTTCGGGTCACTTTGGCGCTCTGTAAAACTCATATTGCATGATTTTCTATGATACATTTAGTTTGGTTGTGATATTTAGCCTATGTAGAGCTGGGTTACATGCAATAATGGCAAATTTTCGAAAAACATCTTATTTTCACTTCGAGTTAAAAGTCAGTTGTCGACGGCCTTCGGCGGTCGACTAAGTTTAAGCCATTTTATGGAGGTCCGTTCTTAAAAGTGCGGCAGTTTATTTTCTTAATTTAGCCATTTTTAACAAGTTTATTCTTTCCTTTCTTGATTTCCAAAAACTCTTACTCGGATATTTTCAACGACTTCGCGTGAGCAGCCTCCGACTCTTCAAGGTAGTCGGCTCTTTTCCCGTCAAATTTTGTTTGTTTATCGGACTTGGTTCTTCGAATACTGTCTTTTTAACCGCAAGCCACTCTTTAGTGCTTTAAAAGACCTTAAAATCTTACAAGAACATGATAAAAGGTAAATAGCTTCGTTTCACACATACTAATTAAGTCAATAAACACTCAGTCAGTCAATTTCAGCAGATTGTGTGACAGAAGTGTTTGATCGCGATTTTGCCGGGAAAACAAGGGTTTCAAGCTCTCTCTATGTACAACATATTACAATCCAATCAAAAGAAATATATGTAATGCCTAGATGGATTTATTCAGTAAATATACCATTATTAAACATTTGAGAGTCGTCCGCAAATCATCATTTAGAATCTGTATGTCAACAGCAACACGTACTGAATGAATACTAATTACTTCATTGAACATGTTCATGCAATGACTTTGCAACAATATCGATATTTCTTACAACATTGCCGTGAAATAATCTGCTTCATTATCATTAAAATGGAATCAAAATTTTGTATTTGATTTATCACAGAGTAATTCAGGACAATTAATTGTTATTAGTGTTTTAATTTCAAGATTACACAGTCGTACAAATGAACGTTACTGATGAGTGGTTACCTGAAATAAATAATTGTTACAATTGTCTCGTGTGTATGAGAAACTCATGTGTTTCACTATGGATATATCGATCATTTTTTCGTTTTCATCTGAAAGTTCACGGTGCAGTTCTGTTAGTAGGGTCTGGGCTATACGGGGGCGTGCCGCTGGACAGGGTATCGGTTTTTGACTGGGTATATAATGTTATGTGAGTCTGTCCTAAACAGGGTATGGTAATGCACGATTGTCGTCGGTGATGAATTTTTGTGTACTGTATCAGTAGAACTGCCAGACAGAAGACAGTATTTTGTCCTTTGTCCTAAATAGGGTCATAAAATAGAGGGTGTTGTCCTAGACAGGGTGGATATTTTAGTATATATATTTTGTCCTAAACAGGACCAGGGTTTCAAACCCTCAGCGGCACCCCTATACCCAAACATGGGTCAAGTGAGTTTTTTAATCTACTAGTCATTAATTAGCTTAGTTTTCTAAGAAAAAAACAAATGGGTACGTTTAGGCCAGTTTCGCGTGAGTTAGACATACCGATAATAGTTTTCACGGTTTTCACGTGAAGGCTGCCACCAGTGCAGCCGAAACGTCATTTGAACCATTATTTCATTATGCGTGAAAACTGAAAAAAACTATTATCGTTAAAGAACACTTATATATTCCTTTGATTTTCAAATGTACAAAACACTGAACATTACTCTAAAACATGAATTGCTTGTATGTGGTATATAAACAGTTAACGATTATGATTTTTATTCCGGCTATCTTTTCTCATTTTCTGTTTTGGTTATCTGGATGGGAGAATGTGGAGGGGAGGGGAGGGGTGGTTTCGACGCCGTAATTTGTTGATTTTGGTACTGTACCTTATTTTTAATTTATGCGCTTCCGTTATTGTCAAGAACAGGCGTTAAACCATCTGCAGTTTATAGCAGTTTCTATAGCCTGGCTTTGACTGTAGTGCACCTCTCAAACTCCTCGTGCACGTCTCCCGCCTGCTCCCTACCCCATCTCCCTCCTCCCTCCCCCCTCCCCCGTCCCGCTTCCCCTTCCACCTTCCTCCGTTCCCCCTCCTCCTTTCCCCATCCCCCCTCTAGGGAGCAATGGTGGCCGAGTGGTGAGAGCATTCGCCTCTCATGAAACGCTGTGGTGCCTGGTTCAATTCACGAATCGGGCACTTCATGTGAGTTGAGTTTGTCAGTTCGTTCTCTCCCTTGTTTCGAGGGTTTTTCTTCTGGTACTCCGGTTTTCCTCCCTCATTAAAAACGAACTTGTGAGATGAGCGTTGGGTGTATAGTACATAATAGAGAATGTAGTAAGAAATGAGTGTTGAGAGTCGTGTCCCAAATTAGCAGTAATGCTAGATCGATTGAAGTTTTATCCAAACACCCTCCTCCCCCTTCCTCGCCCACCGTTCCTCCTTCCCCTCCCCCTCCCCCTCCCCTTTCCTCCCCCACCCCTTTTCTCCCCCAACGCACGCTCCAATAGCGCCAGATACCACAGGGCCCCGTAATTGATCAATAATTTCACAAAAATGCTAATAGCATTTTTGTGAAATTATTGATGAATTAGGGGACCCTGTGGAGATACCCTTCTTTTCCTGCGGGTAACTGCGGCTTGCATAACCAGTTGTGACGTAAGCGTTTCTGAAAAGCTCCGTTTTTGCACCAAATATAGATCCAGGCGCAGATCCAGACCGGTTTACGCCGTTTTCCGGAGAACGGTCAATTTTTTCAAAGTAAGAGTAATATATATATAGCTCTCTTGAATGTTTAATTTATTCATAAAAAGGTACATATACAAAAACTGCCGGTTCGGGAAACGGTCACATCTTTTCCTGGATCTGAGACCTGCATGCGGCGTTTTCAAACGTCTCCACTTTTGAAAGCGTTTTCGAAAACCTCCGTTTTCATCTATGTTTTCATTTGATTGTTTGTCAGTGGAATGCGCTATATAAGAACCGACATATTATTATTATTAGTGGACGATCGCTAAAAACGGATAAAAAAGTATGCGTTTTCAAACGAAAACGGATTAGTGTGGACGGGGCCGGCTCAGTGCGTGGACTGACGCAATATGAGATTGGACATCGACTGGACAGTAGAGAGATTGGCTGGTGAGAGTTCACTATTATAGTCCAGTTATGTCTGTAACTGAACACACTAGTTTGTTGATTTGTTGTATCAAATCATTTTTAACTCACTGGATTACAAGATATTACAATACTATTGTATCAGCAATCCAATGCTACTTTAACGGTGAATACAGCCAAATTTAAATTAGTGATGCGTGACCATGTTCAATGAAGTAATTAGTATTCATTTAGTGTCGCTGTTGACATACAGATTCTAAATGATGATTTGCGGACGAACTCTCAAATGTTTAATAATGGTATATTTACTGAATAAATATATATCTAGGCATTACATATATTTCTTTTGATTGGATTGTAATATGTTGTACATAGAAAGAGCTTGAAACCCTTGTTTTCCCGGCAAAATCGCGATCAAACACTTCTGTCACACAATCTGCTGAAATTGACTGACTGAGTGTTTATTGACTTAATTAGTATGTGTGAAACGAAGCTATTTACCTTTTATCATGTTCTTGTAAGATTTTATGATCTTTTAAAGCACTAAAGAGTGGCTTGCGGTTAAAAAGACAGTATTCGAAGAACCAAGTCCGATAAACAAACAAAATTTGACGGGAAAAGAGCCGACTACCTTGAAGAGTCGGAGGCTGCTCACGCGAAGTCGTTGAAAATATCCGAGTAAGAGTTTTTGGAAATCAAGAAAGGAAAGAATAAACTTGTTAAAAATGGCTAAATTAAGAAAATAAACTGCCGCACTTTTAAGAACGGACCTCCATAAAATGGCTTAAATTTAGTCGACTGCCAAAGGCCGTCGACAACTGACTTTTAACTCGAAGTGAAAATAAGATGTTTTTCGAAAATTTGCCATTATTGCATGTAACCCAGCTCTACATAGGCTAAATATCACAACCAAACTAAATGTATCATAGAAAATCATGCAATATGAGTTTTACAGAGCGCCAAAGTGACCCGAAATTTTAGCGTCTTTCAGGGCGATTTTGATGCAAAACAAGGGGGGGGGGTGGTCAACTTTCGAGCAAAAGCCTGAACCAAACTTTAAATACGACCATTCTTAATCTATTCCTATAGGTAATAAATGATAGCAATTTGAAAGGAATCGGCCGACCCCCATCTTTCAACTCTGCCCGTTTTTCTCAGACAATGACACTTAATTTGATAACAGTTTTTATTAATTTTCAGAGAAACTAATCAAATGTAAAAAATTCAATTAGACCTGTAGACAGCAGACATACCTGGGTGCTACAGTTCACCTGTATGTCTGTGTGGCATTGCCACTTGATGTCTGCTTGGGTCAAATGCGTGAAAAAATAGCCTTCTCATTTATTTATTTTTCATTCGTAATAAGTGAATTCTGTAAATTGTGAATAGTACTGAACATTTTGACCAAGACCTGTAGACAGCAGACATACTTGGGTGCTACGGTTCACCTGTATGTCTGTGTGGCATTGCCACTTGATGTCTGCTTGGGTCAAATGCGTGAAAAAATAGCCTTCTCATTTATTTATTTTTCATTCGTAATAAGTGAATTGTGTAAATTGTGAATAGTACTGAACATTTTGACCAAGACCTGTAGACAGCAGACATACCTGGGTGCTACGGTTCACCTGTATGTCTGTGTGGCATTGCCACTTGATGTCTGCTTGGGTCAAATGCGTGAAAAAATAGCCTTCTCATTTTTTTTTTTCCATTCGTAATAAGTGAATTCTGTAAATTGTGAATAGTACTGAACATTTTGACCAAGACCTGTAGACAGCAGACATACCTGGGTGCTACGGTTCACCTGTATGTCTGTGTGGCATTGCCACTTGATGTCTGCTTGGGTCAAATGCGTGAAAAAATAGCCTTCTCATTTATTTTTTTTCATTCGTAATAAGTGAATTGTGTAAATTGTGAATAGTACTGAACATTTTGACCAAGACCTGTAGACAGCAGACATACCTGGGTGCTACGGTTCACCTGTATGTCTGTGTGGCATTGTCAATTGTAAATAGTACTGAAAAATTGTAAATATTGTATATAGCATGATGAAATATTTCTTATTTGTAAAATAAAACATTTTGACCTAAGCAATAATTATCAAATAAGTACCATAATGCTGAATTACATAGACACTTTTCCAACATAAAAGCGAAGGGATAGTTTTCCATACTCTTCAGAACTGTATATATGTGGCCACCAAATCACTTCTAGTTCTCTTGTAGGTTTACTACCATCATGTATTTTCAGTTCACTGCTGCATGTCCAAGTCATCTTTTTATTTCGATGCATTGCCACCCTTATGGCATCTGCTGCAGTTTGGATCTCTTCTTCTTCTTCACTTTCAATTTCCTTTTCATCACTCCACTGAGCAGTCTTTTTTAAGGTTGCTTCTGCTTCATTGAAAGCAGTTTCAAGTGAGTCCATACTGTATGATTTGTATGAAATCCTGGTGGTTGAGGAGTGCAGCATTGGTGGACGCCAATGAGTGGTCTCTTTCACAGAGTTAACTTCGATGGGGTTCAAATCAAAAAGTAGTTGCTTCATATATGCAACCGGGGTATGGTGCATTTCAAGTTTGTTCCATTTTGCTAAAAGCAAAGAATATATTATGATTTGATTCAGTACTGTAACATACATGACTTTTTTTAACGACTTCATGCAGGCGACTATGATGAAAATCACTTGAAAGTCAAAATGGTTGCAAAGCCTTGAATTGAAAGGTAGAAATAATTTGCTTCAAAACAATTGAACTGTGGCCGCCAATTCATGATCAAATTGGAAAACAATCACAAAACCCTGTCTTGAGAGGGTTCCAAAATCATGAATATTTCTTCGTTTTTGTCCCATTCTAGAGACAATAATTACTTTAAACATCACACAATTGTGTTAAGTGGAAGGCGTGACATAAAACGTGACTGAGCTCACACACTGTGCATCGGTTTGACCTCGTTACAATCAAAATAAGGTAGGATATGAACAATAGTTTCAAAATTTATAGTCTTTGTTTTGTGTTTGTGCTGCTTTTCATTACATAGATATAATAAACTTCTCGTCAGAAAATAGTTCCCAAACATTTTTTTTCAGAGTTTCATTACATAAGGTATTATGGTATATTTAAAATATAATACCGATATTCGAATCACATTGATTATTTTAATTCATAATCCTGCTTTATGAGATTACAAACATTTGTTGAAATTTACCTCTAGCCTTTGGATGAAGTGTGTTGCTCACTCTTTCAGCTACCGTCTTTAGCCATGATTTATAACTCTGCCACTTGGTTGATCGCCTTGAAATCCTTTGTGGTTGAGGAACTAAAACTTTACGTGTTTCATAATTGAAACAAGTAGGACTTGGTCTTATACGATGAGCATGTTTTTGTTCACAGTGCTTATTTAAGGAACGAACTGTGCTAAGTTTACAGTCGCAAATTGCACAAGAAACTTTAAATGTTACAGGAGCCATTTTTGGAAGAAGTGCAAATGCTGGACGCGATACACGATCTGAGCGATGCTTGAAAGCGATTGGATGACACAAACAAACAGGATATTACCGAATTAAAACAACGCACGTTGAGTACACATTAATGTAAAGAGGTCATTACAGAACAATTTATGTGCTAGTTATACGTGTATGTGTATTTTTACGACTCATTTTAGCCGTATTATACAACATCTAAATAATTCATTATTTGTACGACCAACATCAAAGAAAAATAAAAACAACTTTACTTTTCTTTATTCCGTATTACACGGGATTACACAGCAATCACCGCAGTGTCGTTTCTATCCAACGACCGCGTAATACGGAATTTGCGCGCGCCAAATCGTGTACTACAGCTTCCAAAGCTGTGCATTAAAAATACGCCCGCATGTTTGCACTCGTTTTTGCGTGTTTATTCGCAAGGATATTTTTGACTTCTCAAGAATGTAGTGGGCCCATTCGAACGCTTGTTACTTGTATCCGGTGATCTTTACTCAGATGTCAATCAAGATTATTTTAAGATTGCCAACTTACACGGCGGGCCTGCGCGCTTCGTAAAACAGCACGTTCGAGTGTAACCAGCCGCCATATTGGACGGGCGCATATTTTGGGAGTCTGGGAACGAATTTCACGAGTGCAAAACGACTTCTCTTTCGGAGCCTCGTATGTCGATCATGTTTTTCCGAATAACAATCGGAAGACAGGAAGAGACGAAGCCTTCCTTGATGTCCATTTTGGTACCAAACTCGACGGGTAAATATTGAAAAGCGATTTTATATGATTATCGTTTTGTCCTGGATTTTGAAAAACTGAAGATTTTGATTTGAAGGGCATATTTTGACCCTTGGTAAATTTTCGCCGTGTTAATTATTTTGTAAATGAAATAAACACATTTTGAATCCTCGATAGTTGTTTGAAATTGTTATCGTTTTAGTTTTTTGAATTTAGTTTTTGATTTTCTGTCATGAGCGGTTGCTTTTGTTCAATTTTCACTACATTAACTGTAAGTTTCAACGCTGCCGCGTTTACAAGTCGCCAAATTACGAAGAGACAAGGAGTAATCGCTAATCAAAAACACTGTAATGGAAAAGTCTATTAGGCAAGAAGTAGAAAACTAAGTAAACAAAAAGAGTTAGAAAGCAAATAATGGTAAATGAGGGAGATCATTCATCTTTTTTTGTGGATGCATAAAAGAGCTAGTTATAGGTCTCATGTGCTGTTGGTTGTGACGCGCGAAATCAGCTCAGCAAGGAAATTTAATTTCTGAATTAACATTTTTTTCCATTTCCCTCCTGTAACTTTACTTTAGCCATGCAGTTTAGGCCATGTTGTACCCCGAACCACACCGAGGAAATGAATGTGTATTGATAGGGGTTATAATACTGATGAAAAACCTAAGCTTATCTTGTAAAGTAAAACTGTATACATGAATGTACTGTGTACAATTAAAAATTGAACTGTACTGAACAATGAATGTGTATATTCGATGTAAGTTTACTAGTATGTACCATATGCCTGTGACAAATTATATTTTTATTGACATAAAAGTAATTATATTATATTGTCAGTGCATGTATATAAATGAGATATTCAAAAATACAAATATGGTAGTCTGAAAACTTGATATGCTATAAACAGGCTGACATGACATAACTATTGTTTCACAGTGAAACTCTCTTCACCCCATGAACACTTCCTGCATGTGAGACCAATACTTAGCCTGGTTTCGAACTAATAAATACCATTTTAAATAATTCCACAGTGAAGTAAGGTAAAGTTTGATCTATTGGTGTCGACCAATAATTATTGGTTACAATTGCAACTGCAGAAATATCAAATCAACTAGTATAAGTGTGACAAGTTTTCATCTAAATAATGGTGACAGTAACTAACAGATAAGTTATCTGATTAATTATATTTATTGATGTACTCCATTTATGCTGTTATAATAATTAAATATAATTAATCCATATAAAATATCATTACATACAATACCTTGTGTACTATTTGCATAATATTTGCAGTTTAAATATAACAATAATTGTTATTTTGTTATTATACCAATCATTGCAGTAGTCTATGGATTTACATTAGGACACAAAGTCCACAAACTTAAGAGTACAAACACTTATACCATGCAACATAAATATAATAGTATTATAAGTACTAAATACTGATATTTATATCCTCGTTTAATTAGTGCTATTTAGAACAAAATATTGCATGCATATAGTGTTCGTACTCTATTATTATAAATAAATAAATAAAATAAATACTGTCCATGTCTTGTTTTAGGATTGTGTATTCTATAAATTTACTCATATGATAACACTATTTGAGGCCATTTTCAAATATTCTGATTATACCAGTTGGTCATTTTACCTTTCCCAATATTTATTTACCTTTTAATCAGTACTGATTAGCAATTCATCTAACTTGTTCAGTTGACTGTAAGCTAGAGTGTTAGTCCACAGACAGTGACATCAAATTCAAGATTCATTGCAGACATGCATGACGGCAACTTACAGTTACAGTCTATACAATAGCATTGACTTAAATATACATAACTGGGGTAAAAGAAGTATGTTATAGGAGTGTACGTGAGACAAGCAAAGTATGACTAACTTATAATGATAAGTCTGTTGTTGCATGCTATATGTTTCAGGTTGAAATGGAAGTATTCAAATACTATGGTAGTAACACTTGCTTGCCTCACAATGAGCCCTACACATAATGAAACTTGTCGTCACACTCTGAAATGTATTTAACTTTATTGAAAGTTGAGAATGTTTGTACATGTAAGTGCAGATGAATCACCTGAACTCAGAATTTGAACACCATACACAAAGACTGAAGGGTACTGTAGTACCCAATAATTGTATTATAATTATTATTGTACTATTGCGTTCATTCCATCTGTGTGCATGTACATGTACCAAGTGTTTCCTCCCTAAAATGAGACGTTGCCATACTACTCTTCTACTCATTCCAACAATAAATGCCTAATTAGGGCATTATTGCTGTGCCTGCTAATCTTATAATTTTAATTTTAACCACCACTACTATTTAATAATAGTCAAGAACATAATGTTGAATGTTGTCGAAAACAACAAACAATAACATATATATCATCACATGTACCATCACTCAGTTGCAGAACATAGACTAATAATTTTTACTGAATTAATAAATTAATAAGCTTAAATGATTTTAAAATTATATAAGCTTATTTTCAAAGATCATACAAGTTTGTACACTCAAGTTCTTGACGTTAAGGACCTACAGTACAGTACCTAAAAGAAAAACAATACATAAAATTGTAGTTAAAACAATTACTCATGTCGCTGCATATGAACTATATAGAGATAAACAATGGTATTGTTACTGTACAGCATTATATAATTATGTAGTGTCATTTCATTTGCTAGATTTACCGTGAAGAGCAAAATATATTTAACGATGAGTTAAATCTTACAACATGAAACCCCTAAAATTACTGTAGGGCACAAAGAAAGAGGAGATATTTCAGAGAAACTTACCGTCTATTAAATCGAGTGTTCTTCATGGAAGTACCGAAGTATATTTCACGATCGAATAGCAGAAGTCTGTTGCTTTTTCCTTAACAAAATACATCATGGAGGCCTATTTCTTTCCCAACCATATCCAACAACAAACTCAATTAACTGTTTCACCATTCTTCACCAAAGAAATATTTTACTCGTTCATTTTCCCGTCAATTTCGCTGAACAAAATGCTCTAAGACCTCACCGCATGTTTATACACGACGCCATTTTGTTTACATTTATGCGCTAAACCGCTGGCCAATTTATCTGGCGAACGTGACGTTTTTTCGAGGGTCTGGGCCCGCCGTGTTAGTATAGAATAGTATTCCTTTGTTTATACCGTGAGGGCTTCTTAGTATAGAATTGTAATCCTTTGGCGAAAGTTTAAGTATACAAGAAAAATATGGACAAAGCTCCTGCCAATAGCGATCAAAGAAGAATGAAGGATATTAAAAAGTTTAAAAGGAAACAGTGGCTGTCCAGGAAGAAAGAGCAAAGAAGAAAGGCAAATAGAGAAGACAGAAGGCAGAAGTTTATGCAAAAATATGTGAAACAAACTGAGTTGGAAGGTGATATATCGGCGAGTAAGGCTCAAAAGGTAGAAGTCTGTACACAAGTTAACTTTGATCTAGCTGTTAATGAAGCAAAGCCGTCAAATGCTAATGTCTCGTCTCTCCCACGTGGCCGTGAAATGGTCGAAGCAGCCCGCAACAAAAGTACAAAGAAAGCGACATTTAAGTTGCCCCCTTCTAATGAAGACAATAAAAAAATCCCTGCAATTGTAACCAACAGAAAAGTACTCGCCACAGCAGCGGTTAAGCGTAAAAAGATGACCAGGGAAACGCCAAAGATCAAAGAGCTAGAACCTGGTCTTATTTCAAGAATTGAAGAGGTCAGAGCGCTGGGTCAGGGAACGTTTGGAATTTGCTTTTTAGCTAGATACAGAAACATCGTCGTAGCAGTGAAGGAGTATCTGGACAACAGCGGGAAAAATAATTTAGCTAGTCTTCAAAAATCTGCAAGACAAGAAGCAAGAATTGTACAAGAACTTAGTGACCACAAGGGATTGCCTTTCTTGTTCGGAGTCTGTACTGAAGCTAAACCGGTGCAGATAGTATTACTTTACCATGGAGATGGGAATACGAATCTCACTATTTACCAGGCAACCAAGTCAAAGCCGGAATTAAAGTTTGATACATGGTATTCCATATTTTGTTTGACTGGCGAAGCTCTTCAGCACATACACCAGTGTGGTTATATCCACAACGATATCAAGTCCAACGTTGTCCTAGAGAAAATTGCATCGGCGAACGAGAATGAGGTAGTCTATAACCCTGTTATCATTGACTTTGGACTCAGTGTAAAAGAAAGTCTAGCCAAACCACCTATTCCCAAGGCAGTTCACCTCCAGCGTACCAACAAAGACGGCTACATCGCTCCAGAGCTGTTAAATGGCTCGAGACCTCCAAGTTTTAGTAGTGATATTTATTCTTTTGCCAAAATGGTTGTTTTTGTTTTAAGTCGTTCCTTTCAAGTGCCGTCTTTCATTTCACAATGTCTTGCCCTAAATCCTGACGAGCGACCTTTGTTAGCAGATGTAATTGCATGTTTCTCGCCCGGTGCGTAAGTACAATCTCTATATGTTTTTAAAAATGTAAGTAATGCCTTTATCATGAGTATATTACGCCGAGTCATTAGGGCCATTTTAATATAAGTTACCAGCAATAATTTTTTTTTGGCCAGAGGGTCGGATATCGTTAATTTGTGCATAACTGTCCACTACATGAAATACTGTATACACCTCAATATTTCAAAAAACGTTGTTCTTAAATGGAATTTATCTCCATGCCACCCATCTCACTCAATATTTGCACATGGCACATGTCAATTTTGTGCCACTTTGCTGAAGAAGAACGAAAATATGGTTGTCCTTATAAAGTAGCATATAATAAACAATTCGTATATTACTATCTGTTTTTGAAATAAAGTTAACTATTATAGGGTAATTATATCCATTTCATAACAGAAGTGTCAGTCGTGATTATTGAAGTTTGCACTCAGCTTCTGTTTACTTTCTGTCAAAAGTACGGGAAGCGCTTCTTTGGTGAACAATAGGCTTTAGAAAATGACTTCGCCTTCTCGCGATCATTTCAGTTTTAATATAGCCGTTCTCAGAGAAAAGTATCAATCTGAAACAATTATTCACCAGACTTCATACTGTAGTTAACGGTCAGAAAAGTAACATTGAAAACTGCGTCAACGATGCAGCTGTTTCTGATTATCGTGCAAAGCGCACAGCTATACACAAATATAAAAAGGAAACTGTGGCTGCAGCGAAAGAAGACCAAGAAACTCGCTGCTGATCGTGAAGAACGAAAAAGAAAGTTTTTAGCAGATATAGAAGCTACACCAGAGCCACCTATAAAACGTCCCTCAAACAACACAGACGGTTGTGTCAAACTCGCAGTGCACTAAATCGACTCAGAAATGATAACTTTTACTTTAGAATTGGAACATGCAGTAAAGTTTAGTTTTAGAACAATTACAATTCATTAAATATTATTTCACTCACTTTGGATTTCATAAACTCAGAGATTATAGGACACAATATGACATCGCACCACACTAACACCTTTCGATGTAAACTGCTGAGAGGCTTTGCTTTTACCTAGTGTTATATTACTGATGCAAATGAGCATAGGAGCGACTCAGTCGCTCTCAAGCCAAATTCCATGAATTTTTTAAAGGTATAAAGCTCGTCATGGCAGCCTCGTGCCAACCTGCTACTGTATACCCATACTCTGCTTCCCTGTCATGTCCGTGATCCCTCAAATATCTGCCTACCAAAATGGAGAGCATTCTCTCTGCGTCAACAACAGATTGTTTAGGTTCACCTGTCAGAGCAGCATGAGTGAGACCTGTATTAGGATCCCTCATTGCTTCGTCAAAGGCCGTCACATCAATGTCGTCTGGGCCTCCTTCCCTTGTATGCTTCCATATCCGTTTAAGAATGTGGCAATGGTCTTCCCGTTCATGGAAGCCATCCCCAGTAGTTGGATCAGTCTCTGGAATGTACACATAAAGTGAGAAGTCAATGCCACCCTCCTTTAACAGCTTGACACTGTGTCTGTATCTGTAAGTCGCTACCAAAGACCTGAGTTTGTCCAGATAGGACTCGGGGGTATTTGTTCGAAATGGATGAGCTTGATATCCAGGTGGGACTAATCTGCCCCTGATGAAAGTGACAGCATCTTCCATGGAGAACCCATTGTTTACATTCATGTTGTGGAGGTCTTGAATAACATTTTTGGGAATGGTTTCATCAACTATAGCTGTGATTGGATTTCCATTAGCGTCTTCTAAAGATGGATGAAAAAAAATACAATTCAAAAAAACAACCTTCATGTATAACAGTAAAACAGTGTCTGTTTTTCATGAATGTTATTTAAGATAACTCAAGCATGTTAAGGCCTGGCTCTTGTGCCTAATTGGCATAAAATCACGATTTTATTTACTACAGAAAGAATAGTAAGGCTTTGAGAATAAAACTCGGCCAAAAGCTTTAGTCCCTTGAAGTTTTTAAAATTTAGTGGTGATGATGGTATAAGGTGTGTCACGTGACCGACCACGTGGTCGTGAAGTTTTAAGAAATTCAGCTGAAAATGGGCCGTATAGAAACTTTTCTAGGAATGATCAATAACGCATTAATGAATGACATTTGTAGAGATCTTTTCAATTCTGCCTGGAATGGTTGTCTCTCGTTGCTTGTTTGGGAGATAATCGACAAAACAGGTCACGTGACCATGTTTTTCAATTTTGTGTTTTATTTTTCTCAGTGCCACAAATCTGTAGACATCCATTCCACACGGATTATTGTTTGTTTCAACGGGCTTAATGATTTAACACCAAAAAAGTTTGGTAATAAACGTGATAAAGTCGGCCCGTATTTTTACGTTATTTTTAGCGGGTTTATGGTCACGTGACAACCAACCGATATCACTACTATACCAAAACATGTCCAGATCCTTTACATGAAGCAATTCCCATCGTATACGACATGAAAATCATGCAGATTCAAATACAAACGTGCTTTTTTAAGCGAAAGATATTAAATCTACGCGGGGGGTCGATTCCCTCTGAAGACATGCTTGAGAAAAATGAAAAGAAAGTTGAAGATTCTGTTGTGTTTTTGAATAAAATTGTAGTTGTGTGCGCTACTGACACCACTCACGCCATCAAGTACGCGCTGCAAAAAAACATGTGTTTACCGGGATAATAGATCATAGAATTTGACAGGGAATCAGCCAACCAGAGCGCATGTCGCATGTAAGCTGTGTTATAACTCTTTTAGATGGGCATGTACATGTACTAAGTACTACATGTATTACTGTTACATATTTTAAAGTTACGTATTATTTTTTTACACAATACTAGACATCTTTTATCATCATACATGTATACATTGTACTGCTCGATCAAAGCATTAGTTTTATTCCATATGAAATATACATACATACCTCCAGTTTTGGTAAGCATTTGAAGAAGAGTTCTTTCAGTCTGTCTACATACACTTTGCCTAGCATCATGGAGGAGTTGCCATATATGTGTGGCTCTGGTTTCCCCTTGAGTCCTTAGAGAGTTGAATTCTCCATCTGTTACCATTCCTAAAAAAAATAAACATATATTTTAATAGTTTACAATGAGCCCCCTCTTTATTAGCCCCCCTCCACCTCCCCATAAAATCACAAAAATTATGGCGACTTCATATAAGTACTATACTAATATTTAGCTCTCTACATTTTCAATCTTTACCCTGCCCTTAGTTTTAAGATTGGAGATGACAAGTGTTCATGCATGCTGTTCCACTTGTTATGAAACCTGCCATTTCAATACAAACAAAATAATAATGTCTCCATATTGTACTCTTGGTGAGTTTTAAACAAGCCACCTCTCTATTAAAGCCTTGCCTGCTCTCCCTCAATAAGCCAACCCCCTCCCTCGAGTGCCCCCCCCCCCTCCTCCCTCGAGAAGACCTGCCCCCCCCCCCCCCCCTCTCCCTCGAGAAGACCTGAAAATAAATAAGCCAGCAGGGGCTTAATAGAGGTATTCCGTTATATGTCAAATGTTAAAATACGCAATATAAGCATTAAATATTATTATTATTATATTGTATGTAAAATATCTTCAAACTATTTTTAAAACCCTACTAACTCCATTTTTTATCAGTGGTTTGACAATCAACAGAAATAAAATCAGCTGCTTACCCACTACTTTCATTCCAAGTTTTGTCATTTCTCCTTTGAGGTTCTGGCTTAAATCTCGAATATACTGGTCCTTCAATGAGTGGTATGGTACATATTGCACTGGAAGTGCATAGGGCTTCCTGTTTCGTCGCTCATCTGACACCATGAAAACTAGAACATGTGTTGCTGCTGGCTGCCTTTTCTTCACATACAAGTTACGGAGGTATGCATTCAAATCCTCAGACATGTTTTGAAGGCACCCTGCAACTTCACGTACTCGAGGTCTAGTTGGATCCAGATATGTAATAATGTTATCCAATCTTGAACGGAGTACTTGTGACTGTTGCAACAGAGTGTTGAACTCCACTGTCTCCCAGCAAAGATGCATTAACATTGTGTTCGATGAATTGGGTGCATTGAACTTTCTTTGATAGTCTTCCTGTGCCTTTTCTAAGCCATTTTCTAGAAAGTCCATGTCATTATCAAACTCAGTTATTGATGAGATAATGTTTTGCTGCAGAACATCTCTGTTGATGTTAATATTTGGAACATTTAACCAAGCAACTCTAGCAAGAAACTCCTGGCGAAGAAGTTGTAGTTTTCCATCTCCAAGGTCACTGTCGCCATTCCACTCACTCCTTGTGGACTGCTGGAGTACAGCTTTTATGTCACAGGCATCTGCCTTTAACCAGAACCGACCTTTTGGATTTGCTTCCTTGAGCTGCTTGAGAGCCTCCCACTGTAAAATAAGTAATCAAATATAAAATAGTAAATGATTGAAAAAACGAAAGAAAAGTAACAAGTAACAGTGAAGTAACGCTGAGTTCACTGTATATAATTTAATAACAAGGCTATACCTGTAAACCAGGCTCGCAGGTGAATTCTGATTCAGCTGCCTTCTGTTGTACTTTCCTAGTTCCTGGTGCTGCCACATTCACTTTAGCCTGTATATGCACAACACATAATAAAGTATACATAGATTAATAACTAAACATATACGACATGCACATGTATAATACTACAAATACATGTCCTATCTGTATGCAAAGTAGAAACAACTTCAATAACGCATAATTTATACTTTTACATGAAAGAGAAGGCTTAGTCCATATATAGCTAATTGCATAATCGTTGTCGGGTTGAAAATCATGAAAGCTATGACCAAAAGGAATTCTGGGAAATTAAACCTTTTTATCCAGACTTGTAGGATCTTAGTTAAATAGCTCATTATACCTTCAAAAATACGATAACATCGAATATAATAATAATAATAATAATAATAATAATAAACTATATTTATAAAGCGTCATATTCAATATTTGCTCATGGCGCTATTAACCTATATCCAATAAAAATTACATACATGTATCTGTATGTAATGCGGGTCATGAACTGATTTCCCATCCATCCTTGTGGTCTCTGAGCTTCTATGATTTATGATTTTGAACCCGACAACGATTATGCAATTACAAATGTAGCTATATGAACATAATGGATGGATGTACGCACCATAAGGGGATATCTATTATGGCTTTTTGGCAAACCACTCCACATTGGTCCACGAAACAGCCTACCAAATCTAGTAGGGAATTCAGCTGACATGGTGTCATACCACTCCTGGAAGTCATAGGGAACAGTAATCTGAAATACGAAAAATGGTGTCATTATTTTTTACAATAACACAGTTAATCTCTCAATCTGATTGGTTGATTTGGGAAATAAGAGTCCACACTATGAAAATAACTGTTATATTCAATGAGAGCCTTCAGCATGGGAGAATGAGCAGTGAATATATCAACTGGTACAGTGGAAACCGGATTACAGACACCCACCGGTTAATAATGACACCCAGTTAATACAAACACTTTTTCTTTCCTCATTGGTGTCCGTATTTACTGGGTTCCACTGTAATAGATATCAGTTTACACAGATATAGAAAATACATAATATGCTAATATTGTTTACCTGTGTAATATTAGTGCAACTGAAGAATTCAATTTGATATTGTATTAAGCCAAACGGCATTCTATCCAAACATAGAAGAGGTTCATCTGTTTCTGGACGTTTCTCAGATAAACAATAAGCCAATTTATACAGCAAGTTGGGTTTCCCTTTTGCCTGTAGTGCTTTCATGCCATTTATAGATCGGGATATAAAATCCCCAGGATCCCCCAGGATATAAAATCACCAGCTCCATGAAACAGCAATCAGTTATGCCATGTAAACAAGTAGAATTCAAATAGGAAATCAATGTCTTCACAAACAGAGTAAATGAATTGATGGAAAGCTGTGCATGGCATTGATTTATATACTCTCTGAGTGGCAGTGGTATATTTGACAAGTCAGCATCATTGTGAACAGGTTGAGATCTTTCAGGGAAAATCGTCTGGGTAGATTTGTCTGTGCTTGTAACTTGCTTTTTCGTGGTCTTTATCTCTAGCTCTTTCAGATAATCACTCAAACTTAGATGGTAATGATTCTCTGCATTTTCCAGTGTTTCAAACTTTCCTTTTAAATTATTACACACTCTTGCTCTTACTCTGTTGTCTGAAAAGTAACATGAGTGACATCAGACAACATTGTATAGAATAACTAAGGTAAGGTGGCAAGAAACTGATGTGTGGGTTATTTAAAATTATTCCTACAAGCTAGAGTCGCACTCGGCAATGCAGCGTCACTCTTACACTTGTTAAGAGTTCTTTATATTCACTCTTGTGCATCTATAACCCAATGGGCGCATGGACGCTCATTGACTATTTGATAATGACAGATTGCTCAGTATTACGATTTAAAACATACAGTACACCAACCTCATCAATTTGATCCCAATCAAAAATGTACTCAATAAGGTTTGACAAGTGAATATAGACCAACGTGATAAAAAAAACAGTAAGTGTTGTTATTAACTTACTTGATAGCAGTATGTTTGCAGATGTGCTGGTCTTAATATGCGATGCTGCATCGGCCCAAAATGCATGATTTGCGCGAAATGAAGGCCATTCTGTAGTTACTTCATACTGGGGATCTGTCTTGGCAATTCCCACAAATTCTATAAGAGCTCTTTCCTCCTCAAAAGTCCATTGATGCCTTTTTACTGGCGATTTATCTTTCCAAGGACTTTTGAGGAATTTGAGGACAACACCTCTGGCTCCCTACAACAAAAAATACAGATGAATACAATCTAGACTCATATAATGCAAAGAA
Organism: Actinostola sp. cb2023; assembly: GCA_033675265.1. Lineage (NCBI taxonomy): Eukaryota > Metazoa > Cnidaria > Anthozoa > Actiniaria > Actinostolidae > Actinostola > Actinostola sp. cb2023. Next base: position 143,337 of record JAUJYZ010000545.1, read on the forward strand.
ATGTAGACACTACATTGTATAAGATAAAAAATTGTACTCACATGTTGAGTTGGACTTTTAGGTGAAAGACACACGTTGCTAAACAAAGGCTTTCGGACATTTGCATTATGATTCGTTCGAACCTTTTTCTTATCTGGTTTTGACGGAGTTTGGCCTGTGACAATGTGAGTACGTTTAGTTCTCGAATTCTCCATTGGTCAAAGGGCCTAAAAAAATGCAAAAAACAGCACATAAATATATTTTTCGATATTACTTTAATATAACCATAATTGTAGGGAATGACGAAGTATTGAAGAAGACCTAAGAAGAATCAAACATTACACCATGACAAGAAAGCCACTTGACATTCTTCCCCAACTCCGTGATTCAGAGTGTATTATGTTATGTATGCAGTGTCACAATCCGCACAAAACGCTGATTTTCAAACTGAAATATCTACTTCAAACCCTGGGTCACTAAGGGTTACTAAGGATCTCTTAGACAGAGCATTTACTAAACTTCAAAGAGAGAATTCGTAATTTACTACAATTCCAAAGATTTTGAAGAAAACAGCTGTTGAATGTTATGTATTGTTATCACACTACAAAACTGACACGAAAAAAAGTTAACGGGAGATAAGTCCGAAAAGATATACTTTTTCAACGTTTTATGGAACAAATATACATATATTGTAATGCTTGTTTATTATGTTAACTTACCTTGCTAAAAGAATCCATGTAAAATTAGCTTTTATCGAAAAAAATGTCCTTGTAGGCAACACTCACTCTTCAACGAGTAACAAGCCGCCATCTTGAAAATGTTGACAAATGTTGGTCAGCAAAGCATCACGGGAAGGTATGCGCTCCTCCTCTGGTTCTCCTTTAAAACAATTGCTATAATCTCTTCTGTTCTTTTGTCTGGTAAAACTAACACCCCACGATCTTTGAGCAATAGACCTCTTTAGCTTCGTATGTAAATTGCCCATTTCAAACCATGTGATGTAAACATGGTGTTCTCTAGAGAATTAGTTCTTTCAATACGAACGAATAAATTTCAGAAATATAAAGGAACAATATTCTCCAGAGTATATCATGTTTACATCACATGGTATGAAATGGGCAATTTACATACAAGCTAAAGAGGTCTATTGATAGGCTTTCGGAGATATTTAGTGGAGTTGGATGCACAACCTGATGATGAGTGGGTGCCACCTTCCTGCCCTTTTATCTTCACAGAGAATTGCCTTTTCTTGTTCTTTCAGAAATAAGGTCTTGAAAACATCTGGATCTTTAGAAGTTTGCTCTTTTACTTCATTTTTAAAGACATTTCACAACATTATTATCATCCTCATGTAGGGTAATCAACTCCTACAAAAACAATGAAAAACATGGGTTAATTATTGTACATATGTACAAATGACAAGTGTCTATCTTGAATTTACCTTTTTGAATCTTGTCTCAAGTAGTTCACATTTCTTCCTTGATTGTTATCGGTCCACTCTACAATTAGCTATTCTTTCTTCCAACTCCTCTGGACTCAAATTTTGTCAGCACATTTTGCTGGTTTTCTCAGTTGGACACTTGGTCTGATTGGATAGCATTGTCAAAATGGTTTACAAGAGAGAGATACAAGACTGACAGGTGGTGTTTGAAGTGGTCATACCTTTACAATGATCTGGTCTTATGATTTTGTCAATCAGTCTTTATCTTACCTTGTCTGTCTCTAAATACACCATTGCGACCACCTATCATTGATAGTTGTTTCATCCTCTCATCAGCTTTAATTCCAGTGCAGACCACCCCCTTATCAGCATAATTTAAAATTTGGAGAAATGTTTCAGCATTTTCCAGTTGACTAGGAATATCATCATTTTTCAATTCTTCAACACTTATGTTATTAACGATAAGTCTACAGGTGAAATCGTGAATAATTTCGTGAAGCAAGTCACCGACTTTGTATAGCGCCAATGAGAGTTCTTCGTGACCATGAAACTACATAGTCTTTCAACTGAAGGGGTCCGTGCAATAACAGCGTAAGTGACTTTTTTGCGAAATTGAGATTTTCGCTGTTTTCGACTGTTCACAACCTTACCTAACATCTGACCAAGTTTTTTCGGATAATTCAAAATCGAAACTCTCTCAAAAAGTGAACAGCATATCTTCTCTACTAGTTAGATATTTCCCGCGAAGTTGTGGTCATAAAAACACCGCGAAATAAGACCCAACTCGCCATTTTTTGCTTCATCCTATGTTTTGATCCCTTCGTGGCCGCCATTTTGCTTTCCCGAAGACCGCAATGCATCTTGGTTTGTAGTCAATGATTCCTCGGTAAAAAAAATCAATACATATTCCCAAAAACTTCGGAGGCAAACGGAATATTCATGAGTCCGATCTGAAATGGGTCTGGATTATGTGAAGTGTACTTGTCAACATGGGTCTGGAGTGTAACTTTATACGTTCAATCAAAGGTCAATGATTGTCACGCAAGGACTAATTAGGTTTTATGTGTTTACTGTACGTGTCTTACTGTCGATGTCCATCATCGATTTCTTCAGTTGGATATTTTAGCGGTTTCGATTGTTTTCCGTTGTCAGAATGGCAACACTTTGATATCTCACAATATTCCGTGGAAACCACAGGCATATACCAGACTCAATGTTTGTTTTGTGGAGTTCCTGTGGTAGTTTTACGACCTTCATTTAGGTACTTTCACGTTTTCTTTTTCTTCTGAAATTTCAAATATCGAATGAAAAGAAACTTCAATCCTTATATTTCTCAGAAATGTGTGTTATTTTGTCGTCCAATGCATCTTAAGCTCTCCAGCTTTTGATATGTGAATAAGAGGGTATGCAAGAAAAATCACGTGGGGTGGACAAGCGATGACAGATACACTTTTGGGAGATTATAATAAACTGTCAGTAGCAGTGAAATCAGAATATGTATTTAATCTAAAAGAAATGCTAGAGCTATATATTTTAGAAGTTGGGGAATACCCAATAACATTGTAATCGAGACATGAGGTATTAAGTAAAACACGGCGGATTCAAATAGAAAGCTACTGATAACGGATGACATTATTCTTTCGCTGACGTCATAAATAAAACCAGATGTCGGGGTTCGGATTACTAAAGGTCATCAGAAACAAATACAGACAATAACAGAGCTTCTGAGAGCTTATAACCGATACGGAAAAATACAAATACAGTTGAACCCCGCTATCTAGAACACAAGGATTTGCCCCTGTTTTTTCAGTCATATACTATGAGCGATCTCGAACTCGGTTATCTCGAACTCCCCGCTATCTCGAACTATTTTGGGTTCCCTTGACTCAAATCAACCCCGGTTATCTCGAACTCTAACGATAAAGTCGATGAACAAACAGCAGAAAGTGACACAAGGTCTCACAACAACTATATCGACATGCATATTTGATGCGTTTGTTGCATATTTTTTCAAACAAAATCGTATGATATACAACTGTAGCTGTATTTGAAACACTGTGTTAATTATTAATGAAAATATCAGTGAAATAACACTGACCCGGTTATCTCGAACCCCCGATATCTCCAACTAATTTTCCTTTCCCTTCAGAGTTCGAGATAGCGGGGTTCTACTGTATTACCCAAAATACTGACTCTACGTGACCTGTTACCCGTGGTTCGGAGATGAATTTGGTGCACTTTTATTAGACCGATTTTCATCAACGTCAGCCAGGACCTTCTTGAATAAGCATTGTTTCACATATCAAAAGCTGGAGAGCTTAAGACGCATCGGACGACAAAATAACACACATTTCTGAGAAATATAAGGTTGAAGTTTCTTTTTATTGGATATTTGAAATTTCAGAAGAAAAAGAAAACGTGAAAATCGAACTTCAAAAGTACCTAAATTCAAACAAATTCATTCGCACTAGGAAACACGTGATGACAGATTTTAATCTATCGAGCCATTGGCGCCGCTATAGAAAGCCTAGAAACTGGAATATTTGGAAACTTCGTTCGCCCATAGCTCGGTAAAGAAATGCTCTAGAGCTCCAAAATTTGGCCCAGATGTGTTATTTTGATAGCTCTACAAGCTCATAAGCTTTTTATTTTATTTGGCAAAGGAAATAATATTTCGAAATTTGAGAACAGCCGTACGTATAAATTAAAATCGAGTTTTAGTAAAATGTACAGAAACACGTACGATACGACTACATAAGTTTATATATATGCACTTGAAAATTTACGGCGAAAGTCCTTCATTCTTCCCTCACAAAGTAAACACATGAATTCCTAACTGACCACCTATTGCTCAACAAGATAGAAGATTGGCAAACAGAGATTATCGGTGGATACTAATTTAAAAAAAAGATTAAGTTGAACGGGTCAAACGCGTAGGGTTTCCGAAACATGTCAGCACTCTTGCTGTCGTGATCTTATTTACATGTGAGACGACTGGAATCTGAGACCAAGTTAATAAGTTAGCGTAATTCGCTCGGTTTAACTCCCCAAATAATGCTATTTTAAGTTTCTAGCTTATAATTTCCACCCGTTAGTCAATCTAAGTTTCTCATTGTGTTTACATTTGGAATACAAACATTTTGGGATGTATTTTATTGACCTTTTCACAAGAATGAACAAGAACGAGTTATTTATGTGTTTTTTCTCCATTTGACCTCAAAGTCACTTACGCTGTTATTGCACGGACCCCTTCAACTGTTCAGCTAGTTACTCTTGATAACAGGTTGATTGAACTCTGAGTCCAACCCATCATCATGTTCATGTCATTTGTTCCATCATCATGTTCCATGTCATTTGTTCTGTCTCGTTTTTTTCGGATGGGGACATCCTTGTCATCAAGGATCTGCAACCGTAGGTCATTCCTCCAGTTGGGATTGGCGTCGTCAATGCATCTCGTGCATACAGCTATGATAGCTATGCTATCTTCTGCAGAGGTAAAGGTATCAGCATCACAGGAAGAGCCAACCTTGTCCAGGAGCTCTTGCAGGGCCGGTAGCTCATCCTCACCTTCAAAGGGATCGTGCTCCTCTTCTACTTCCTGTGGGTATAACTTCCTTTTCTTGAAGCACTTGACTATCGTCTCTGGCGATACCTCACTCCAGGCCTGTTTTCCCCATTCGATTGCCATGGACACGTTAATGGACTTGACAATCTCGCTGGCATTGATCCACTCTGTCTACCTTGACGCAAACATATTTAAGTATAAGAAGTGACTTCTTATACTTAACCTTCCAGTTTGTGATGATACCAGCGTCAAGGGGCTGTGTCTTTGAAGTTGTGTTGTGTTGAAACTTGATAGTGATGTTGGAAAAGGTATCGGCAATGCTAGGCGGGTGACAGGGAGCGTTATCCATCAACAGCAGTATGTTTGATTTTTCCTCTTTAACTTTGCATTCAGTCTCACCAGCAATTCCTTCATGATTTCGGTTATTCATTCATGCCTTCAGGGTTGGAATAATACCAGCACCCATATGGGCATTTAATGTCATTCAAATTCTTGAAACAACGTGGTTTCGCATATTTCCCAATGATGATGGAAACCTCCTTTCTCCCTGCAGCATTTACAAAAAATGCCCACATATTCCTCTGGCTTGCTGTCTCTTTTCGTTCAGGTTTGTATCAGGTAGACCTTTCGAAAAGCTTCCGGTTTCGTCCATGTTCCACACATCCTCTGGCCTCCACCCTGTGTAATCTCCCTTATGAGCTTGTTCCAACTTTCCACTGTTTCCTTGCTTACGTCCTCGCCTTCGCCTGCAGTGGCCATTTTTTTGCAGGTTGTGATGCTGCTTAAAAAGTGGCAAACAGCCATTTGAGGCGGTAAAGCCACTTATACCCAGCTTTTCTGCTATTAGCAGAGCTTCTTCCTGCAGCATTGTACCATCAACAGGGATGTTGGATCCTCTGCAGAGAGTATACCACTCCCACAATGCTTCATGAACATCCAAGTACTTCGCTGAGCGGTCTCTCTTCTTCTTACTTGAATGCATGTTACTTTTGTACTGAGCGAGAATCGCCTTCAGGATTTTCTGCGCCTGCGTCCTACTGATACCAAATTGTACAGCTACTTTGCGGTAGCCTTCGTTGGGGTTATTCTTAGCATAGGTTATCATATCAACTCTCTTCAGCAAAACTTAAACAGTTTCTCCTTTCCTTGGCAGTTGAAGTTTGTGAAGCTCTTTTTCGTGGTATTGCTCCACTCTGGGCATTGCTTGCCTGAGGAGAAATCTGGTTTCAAGGCTCATGCACATGACGGAATAAAGTTCCCTGATTGACTAAAAATCTCTCATGAATAATTATTAATAATTTTGAGAAGAGGGAGTTTGATCACAAGTGTTTCACCTGGTTTCAAGGCTCATGCACATGACAGAATAACTTTCTCTGATTGACAAAAAATCTCATGAATTATTAATAATTTTGTATAGCATGGCCTAAAATAAGTAAATAAACAATTAAAAAGGATCCAGCACTGATGAAACAATTAAAAACATCAGACACTATTTGGTGCTATTTTTGAAATTATTCTTTTTTTTCTGAAAGATATATATTTTATAGTATCTATAATTGTATGGAAAATGAATTCCAACAGGTTAACTTGTATGAAGTAGTTGGAGTGTGCAGAACATGGTGACAGTAATTAAAACCAACAGTACAAGAGGAACTACACACACACGGTGATATGGCTTTTAGCCATACATTCTTCTGAATCACAGTTGTAGCAATTCCAGTGAAGTCTGATTTGGCTTTCAATTACTCTACTTTCTGTGATTACGTTTTTTCATACACATAAACGTATATCCTTTGTTTTATGTGCCTTTGAAATATGTTCTGCATTGCACAATAAAACATAATTTGTGCCTCATTATTTAACACATCCTGTATACTGTGTTGCACATTTCCCACAAGGGCCTTATTAATATCGTCTTACTATTTCAATGTAACTGGATTCTTGCACTTCTCCATAACTCTATCCCTCTCCTTCTTGTCACC